>WOXC01004969.1:0-77500 GCA_011680675.1 Gymnobelideus leadbeateri
TTGGTATCTTTTTCAGGAGGTGATCTGTGGATTCTTTCAACCTCTATTTTGCCCTCTGGATCTAAAACATCAGGGCAGTTTTCCTTGAGAATTTCTTGAAGGGGTGATTTCTAGGTTCTTTCTTTGATCATGGCTTTCAGGTAGTCCAATAATTTTTAAATTGTCTCTCCTGGATCTATTTTCCAGGTCAGTGGTTTTTCCTGTGAGATATTTCACATTGCCTTCTACTCTTTCATTTGTTTGGATCTGCTTAACAGCATCTTGATTTCTCATAAAGTCACTAGCTTCTATTTGCTCCAGTCTAACTCTGAAGGAATGAATCTCCTCAGTGAACTTTTGAGATTCTTTTTCCATCTGGCAAATTCGACTTTTTAAGGCATTCTTCTCCTCAATGCCCTTTTGGGCCTCCTTTGCCATTTGAGCTAGTCTGTTTTTTTAGGTGTTGTTTTCCTCAGTCAGGCTGTTGACCCTCATTTCATACTTTTCCTGCATCCTTCTCATTTCTCTTTCTAATTTTTCCTCCACTTCTCTATTTGATTTTTAAAGTCCTTCTTAAGGTCCTCTATGGCCTGCAACCCACTCATGTTTTCCCCTGGGGCTTTTGGAGCAGGACTTCTGACCTCACAGTCCTTTTCCCGCTCTATGCCCCCAAAATAGGAGTCTAGGGTTGCATTTTTCTGTTTCCTTTGCCTTGGCATGTTGCCACTTAATTGCTTGACTTTTGGGCTTGTTGCCACACTATGGCTTTAAGGCCAGATAGAGGAATTTTCGTCCCAAACGTGTGGGGGGCAACTTCCATTTCTGGCAAGCTGTAAACCCACCCACGACTTCCACCCTAGATCACAATCCAGATCCAGGGAGGTTTAAGTAACAGCGATTCCCCCCAGAGCTTGATCGCTGGATCTCCTGAGTTTGCAGGCTGGGAGCGGGAGCTGCCTCTGAAAGCTCGAGTGGCGTTTGTCCTCAGCGGCTTCTAGCCCCCAGGGGAGGGAGCCGACGCATTCCCTAATACCATTCCCAAAGTCCATAGGACACTAACCTCTTACTTTGTCCTAGGCAAGTCTATGTTGATAATTCTGGAGTTGCCACAGCTCCTGGTGTTCTGGGGTTCCTCCTGCTGGCTGCTGGCCTTGCCGCCCTGGGGCTAAAACCTCGGCTCATGCGGACCTGGGCTCAGCTCGGCCGGGCTCCTGCGCTCTGCGCACTGCACGCTGCCAGGTCCTAGACCACTGCACTGGTCCTTCCTGCAGGGCTGCTGGGCTGTCCTCAGCAGGAGTTTAGCTTCTCTGTGTCGTTCTGTGGATGCTGGGGCTCCAGAAGTTGTTCAGAGTCCCCTTTTACATCGTTTGGGGGGAATCTGGGGGCAGAGTGGCTTGGATGAGCTGTTTCTACTCCGCCATCTTGGCTCCGCCCCATAACCCTTTGGACAAAGTTCCAAATTGCTCTCCGGAATGGTTAGATCAGTTCACAACACCAACAATGCATTAATGTCCCACAAAATTTTCCCACATCTTCTTCAATAGTTATCATTTTCCTTTTTATGTCATAATAATCAATTTGATAGGTATGAATTGGTACCTCAGAGTTGTTTTAATTTGCACTTCTTTAATCAATAGTGATTTAGAGCATGTTTCCATATGATTGCAGGTAGTTTTAATTTATTCATCTTAGTACTGCCTGTTCATATCCACTGATTTTTTCTCAATTGGGAAATGACTTATATTCTTATAAATTTGACTTCGTTCTCTATATATTTGAGAAATGAGGCCTTTATCAGTGATACTTGCTGTAAAGATTATTCCCCAGCTTTCTGCTTTCCTTCTAATCTTGGTTGTATTGGTTTTGTTTGTGCCAAATATTTTTAATTTAATATAATCAAAATTACCCATTTTGCATTTCCTAATATTCTCTATCTCTTGATTGGTCATAAATTCTTCTATTCTCAGTAAATCCTACAGGTAAACTATTTCTTGCTCTCCTAATTTGCTTATGGTATCATCATTTATGTCTTAATCATATATCCATTTGGACCTTATCTTGGTACAGGATGTGAGATATTGGTCTATACTTAGTTTCTGCCATATTGTTTTCCAGTTTTTCTAGCATTTTTTGTCAAATAGTGAGTCCTTAGTTCAGAAGCTTGAACCTTTTTCATGTCAGGGGGCTCAATGACTGCCCAGAGTCTCATCTGGCCAAATCACACAACTCTTCCCAAAGTGAGCCCCAAAGCCAAACCTCACAGTAGGGTATGTATATGTATATGTATATGTATATGTATATGTATATGTATATGTATATGTATATGTATATGTATATGTATATGTATATGTATATGTATATGTATATAACCTTCTCCAAGGTCAGAGAACATCACAAACCTCATAATCCACTGTTCAATCACAAAGTAACAAGGTGTGGGTGTTCCTGAAAAACAAGCCTCCCATCACAGGCTCCATGTGATCACATTCAGCCTACTAGGGGGCAGAGTATATTTTCAAATCAGTGAAGGTCCTCAAATTCACTTAAGCCTATCAAGGGGCAGGGAAGATCTTCAAATTCCCTTACCCTTACACCAGGGCTTGCAATGTCTGGCATAAGAGGTATGAGACAGTGTTACTTCCACCCTAGGGAGTAGAGTTCAATTTTTAAAGAAAAGAGAAAATATCCAAAAAATGAGAATATAAAAAAGAAGAATAAATAGGAGGAGGAGGAAGAAGAGGAGGAAGAGGAAGAGAAGGAGGAAGAGGAGGAGGAGGAGGAGGAGGAGGAGGAGGAATTGGAAGAGGAAGGAGGAGGACAAAAATCTGACCATAAAAAGTTATTATGGATACAGGCAAGATCAAGATGCAAACTCACAAAAGGACAACAATGTCAAAACACATATGGGCAAAACACTAAAGAAAAGTGGGAAGTGGTCTCAAGTCCAGAAAGAACTCATGGAAGACCTTGAAAAGGAGCTTAAAAGTCATATTAGAGAGGTAGAAGAAAAAAATGGGAAAATAAATTAGGGTGAGCAAGAGCTATTTAAAAAAAAGTTGACACCTTGGAAAGCTGTTTAAAAAGTAGAATTTACCAAATGGAAGAGGAAACACAAAAAACTGCTGAAGAAAACATCTTAAAGAGGAAAATTGGACAAAAGGAAAAAAAAGTATAAAAGCTAATTGAGGAAAACAACTACTTAAACTTAGAATCGGTTAAGTGGATGTTATTGAATCTATGAAAAATCAAGGACCAACCAAATTAACTTAAATAAATGAAAAATAGAAGAAAATGTAAAATAAATAATGGTTAAAACAACTGACATGGAAAATAGATACAGGAGAAACAATGTCAGAATCATTGGACTACCAGAAAGTGGTGATCAAAAGGAAGATGTGGACAGCATCTTTTTTCTTTTTAATCACCAATTTATTTATTTTTAGTTCTCAATATTAATTTCCACAAGATTTTGAATTACAAAATTTCTCCCTGAATTTCCTCTATCCCCCACCCCAAGATAGTGAGCCCACTGAATAACCTTCCCCCAATCTGTTCACTCTTATATCCTCCCCCATTCCCTTCCCTAACTTTCTAGTAGGGGAAGATGGATTTCTATACCTCAGTTCCTGTATATTTTATTTCCCTGTTGCATGTAAAAAACATTTTTTAACATTTGTTTATAGAACTTTGATTTCCAGATTCTTTCCCTTCTTCCCTCCTTACCCACCCCCACTGGGAGGACATGAAATTCAGCATAGGTTGTACATGTGTAGTTACACAAAACGTTTCCATAATAGTAATATTGTGAAAGACTAGCTATATTTCCCTCCATCCTATCCCAACCCCACTTACTCTGTTTTCTATTTTGACAGTGTCCCTTTTCAATAGTGTTTGCTTCTAACTACCCTCTCCCCCAACCTGCCCTCCCTTTTATGATACCTTCTCTTTTCCCTTCCCCACTACTTTCCTGTAGGATAAGATATCCAATTGAGTGTTTATGTTATTCCCTCCTTAAGCAAAATTCAATGAGAGTAAGGTTGACCCTTTCACCTTCCTGCTCTTTCCCTCCATTGGAACAGTTTTTTTCTTGCCTCTTTTATAAGAGATAATTTTCCCTATTCTATCGCTCCCTTTCTCCTTCTTCCAATATATTCCTCTCTCACCTCTTTATTTTATTTTTTGAGATAACATCCCTTCATATTCAACTCATCCTGTACCCTCAGACTATGTATACATTTACACACATATTCCAATACTCACATACATATTTATACATATATACACCCTCCTATACATACTTCAACTATCCTCAAACTGAGAAAAGTCTCATGAGATACAATTATTGTGTTTGTATTGTATTATTGTACAAGTAGGAATCTAAATAGTTTAACTTTAATAAGTTCCTTATGATTTCGATTTCCTATTTGCCTTCTCAAGCTTCTCTTGCTTCTTATATATGAAAGTCAAATTTTCTATTAAACTCTGATTTTTTCATCAAGAATGCTTGATTAATTCTCTATTTCACTGAATGACCTTATTTTCCCCTGAAACATTATACTCAGTTTTGCTTAGTAGGTGATTCTTGGTTTTAATCCTAGCTCCTTTGACCTCCAGTGTAATAGTAATGAAATGTGAAGATTGCCCTGTATTGGCAAGCTAACATGTACTTAGCACTTACTTCCAACCTCAGAATTTTGTCAAGTATTAGTACCCAGCACTTGTGAGTCCCACAGTGGGATGGACTTCCTGATGTAACATGAAGGGGCTGGAACAGGGAGGAGCTAATACCTTATATAAGGAAAAACACACTGCAGAGTTAGAACTTCTTGGAGCAAGCTGTATGGAGCCTGAGGAGGGGAGGGCTAGGCTAGAGAAAGTGATTTTGATTTTGAGAATGGAGCTTATGTTGATGGAACTTCTTCTGAGAGCCAGTAAAACTCCTGCTGAGATGTTCTGAGAACCACCTGGAGCTGCTGTAGACTTCCAGGGGCCAGCCAGAACTGCCAGAAGAAGCATGACTGTGGTGCCAGTATTTTGTCTGTTTTGGGTCTATGTTGATTACATAGGCAGAAAGTGATTTTGATAAGGGTGATGGCAATGTATACAAATATTATTGTGACTTTGTTGAGTCTTTTCTTCCCAGGAAGAGAAACTATTAAGGACTTGAGGTGGACTGGACACTGTGAGCTTCAATATGGAAGATGAACAGCATGGAAAGCTAGACAAGGAACTGGGAGCTCTCTGCCTTTGGACTCAGGTGGCAGTTGGTTAGATTTGGGCAGGAGCTGAGACCATGGAAGAGGAACCATGGAAGCTGAGAGCTTACCTCCAATCAAGATGAAAAGACCTCTCCTTGCGTATATAATGCTGACAAATGAGATTGTAACTTATTTATGACCTAGGGGTAACTTATTTATGACCTAGGGGTGGATGAACTTTGTACTTTCCACTGCCCCTTAAGAGTTTACCAAGTAGTGACTGATGATATTATAACTTAATTGCACCCCATGGGTAGAAGTCTTTGACCTTTGTACTTTGTGTTAATTAAGGAGGCTTGCATCCTTAAGCGTGATTGAATTAAAGATTTATTAAATGAAGGACTTACTAAATGAATGTACTTTGATTAAAACTATGTGACCACTTTGGTGAAACCTATGTGGCCATTTCAGGGATAAATTGTGAAGTTATAATGTTCTGAATGCTGTACTTTATTTTCTGTGCATGTTTTGTTTTGGTTGTTACTGAATAGATAGAGAGTTCACTATACTGTGTAATTAGAATCAAGAAAGCTGTTCACAGCAGCAGTCCTCTGGAATGCTGCTAGTGCTTGGCTTTACATCCAGAAAAGAATATTCCAAGCCCTACAATCCCTTAATTAGAAGTTGCTAGATCTTGTGTTATCCTGATTGTGTTTCCACAATACTCAAATTGTTTCTTCCTGACTGCTTATAATGTTTTCGCCTTCATCTGGGAACTCTGGAATTTGTCTATAATATTCCTAAGAGTTTTCTTTTTGGGATCTTTTTCAGGAGGCAATCAGTGAATTCTTTCAATTTCTATTTTGCCCTCTGGTTCTAGAAGATCAGGGCAATTTTCCTTGAGAATTTCTTGAAGGATAATTTCTAGGCTCTTTTTTTGATCATGGCTTTCAGTAACTCCAATAATTTTTAAATTATCTCCTTCTTGATCTATTTTCCAGGTCAGTGGTTTTCCCAATAAGATATTTCTTATTGCCTTCTATTTCATTTTTTTTCATTTGCTCGAAACTATTTTATAGTGTCTTGATTTCTAATAGTCATTAGCTTCCATTTGCTTCAATCTAAATTGGAAGGAAATATTCTCTTTAGTGAGTTTTTGAAATTCCGTTTCTACCTAGCCAATTCCTCTTTTTAAGGCATTCTTCTCCTCATTGGGTTTTGGGCCTCTTTTGCCATTTGAGTTAGTCTACTTTTAATTTATTTTTAATTTTATGTATATTTTCACTTTACAACATTCATTTCCACAAATTTTTGTGTTACAATTTTTTCTCTATGTTTCCCCAACCCACCACTGCAGAACAGAGATCCCACTGTATATCCCTTCCCCCAGTCTGCTCTCTCCTAGATGCTCTCCCATTCCCCCTCTAACTTTGCAGCAGGGCAAGATAGATCTCCATACCACAGTACCTGTATATCTTATTTGCCAGTGCATGTAAAAACAATAAAACAATTTTTTAAACATTTGATTTTAAAACTGTGAATTCCATATTCTTTCCCTTCTTCCTTCATCACCCACCCTTATTGGGGAGATAAGCAATTCAGTATAGGTTGTACATGTGTAATTATGTAAAACATTTCCATAGTGGATATATTGTGAAAGACTGACTATATTTCCCTCCATCCGATCCTGCCTCCAACTTTTTCTGATTTCTATTTTGACCCTGTCCCTTTATAAAAGTACGTGCTTCTAACTACACTTCCCTTCACCAATCTCCCCTCCCATCTATAATGCCCCCTTTTATTTGCTTCCCCCCTACTTTCCTGAAAGATAAGGTAACCAATTTAGTGTGTATGGTATACCCTCTTAAACCAATTTCAATGAGAGTAAACTTGACCCATTCTATTTTGCCTTCCTGTTCTTCCCCTCCATTGTAAAAGTTTTCTGTTGCCTCTTTTATTTTTTTTTACAAATGCTTTATTAGCTTCTGTTTTACATCATTCATTTCTGCCAGATTTTGAGTTACAGTTATATTCCCCCCTGTTGTTCCCCTGCCCACCCTCCCAGAATAGCAGTCCCACAAGATATCGCTTTTTCCAATCTGCTCTCTCCCATATCTTCTTCCATACCCCCTTCAACTTTTCCATTATAGGAAGCTGAATCTTTGTGACCCAATGCCTGTACATCTTATCTCCCTATTACAAGAAAAAGAGTTTTAATAATAGTATCTATATATATTTGAAACATTTAATCTTAAGACCTCAAATTTCAAATTCATTTCCTTCCTGTCTTGTCATCCACTCCTTCTGGGAAGATAAGTAATTCAATATATGTTGTACATGTCTAGCTCTGTAAAACATTATCATAGTAGATATATTGTACAAGGCTGCTTATAATTCCCTCCCACTCATCCCACCCCCCGACCTGGTCCATTCCCTACTTGATCCTGTCCCTCTTTGATAGTGGGTACTTCCAACATTCCCTCCCCACAAGGATTCCCTGCCATCCATCATCCCTCCTCTCATCCCCCTTCCACCCATTCTTTTTTTTTTAATTAAACAAATACTTTATTAACTTCTGGTTTACATCATTCATTTCCACCAGATTATGAGTTACATTTTGCCCCCATTTTTTCCCTACCCACCACCCCAGAATAGCAGTCCCACTAGATATCCCCTCATCCAATCTGCTCTCTCCCATATCTTCTCCCATACCCCCTTCGACTTTGCCATTAGGGCAAGGTGAATCTCTGAGCCCCACTGCCTGGACATCTTATGAAACATTTAATTTTAAAACTTCGATTTTCAGATCCATTCCCTTCCACCCTTGTCACCCACTCCTTCTGAGAAGATAAGCAATTCAGTATGTGTTGTACATAACTATGTATAACTATTCAGTATGTGTTGTACATAACATGTATAACTATGCAAAAAATTACCATAGTAGATATATTGTAAAAGACTGCTTATATTTCCCTCCCACCCATCTCACCTCCAACCTGGTCCATTCCCTACTTTGATCCTGTCCCTCTTTGATAGTGGGTACTTCTAACCTCCCCTCTCCCCAGAATGCCCTCCCCGCCATCATCCCCCCTCTCATCCCCCTTTCCCCTACTCAGGAGAATGAGTGAGGGTAAGATATTCCATTTAGTATGTATGTGATTCTCTCCTTGAGCCAACGTCAATGAGAATATGCTTTTGCCTTTTTGCCTTCCTGTTCTTCCCCTCCCCTGCAAATACTTCCCCTTGCCTCTTCTACATGAGATAGTTTACCCTACCCTGTCTCTCTCCATCTCCTCTTGCCACTTTCCTCTCTCACCTCTTGACTTCACCCCTTAAGAACCGTCCCTTCCTTGGGGCGGCTAGGTGGTGCAGCGAGCAGAGAGCCAGCCCAGGAGCCAGAAGGACCCGAGCTTGGATCCGGCCCCAGACACCCAACACACAAACAAAAACCCAGCCATGTGAACCTGGGCAAGTCACCCAACCCCAATTGCCCTCCAAAAAAAAATAATAATCATCCCTTCCCATCAAATTCAACCTGTGCCCTCTATCCATGTATACCTGTGAACATATGCCATGTACCCTTCTTCAATTATTTTCATAATGAGAAAGGTTTCATCAAACACAGTTAATTGTTTTTCCATGTAGGACTGTAAATAGTCCAACTTTGATAAGTTCCTTTTGATTTTTTTTCCTTGATTACCTTCTCAAGCATCTCTTGCTTCTTGTGTCTGAATGTCAAATTTTCTATTCAACTCTGGTTTTTCATCAAGAATGCTTGAAAGTCCTCTATTCCACTGAATGACCATATTTTCCCCTGAAACAAGATACTCAGTTTTGCTGGGTAGGTGACCCTTGGGTTCATTCCCAGCTCTTTTTGCCCTCTGGAATATCATATTCCATGCCCTTCGATCCCTCAGTGTAGAAGCTGCCAGGTCCTGGGCTATTCTGATTGTGTTTCCACAATATTGAAATTGTTTCTTCCTGGCTGCTTGTAGTATTTTCTCCTTGATCTGGGGATTCTGGAACCTGGCTATAATATTTCTGGGAGTTTTCTTTTTGGGATCTTCTTCAGGAGGTGATCGGTGGATTCTTTCAACCTCTATTTTGCCCTCTGGATCTAAAACATCAGGGCAGTTTTCCTTGAGAATTTCTTGAAGGGTGATTTCTAGGTTCTTCTTTGATCATGGCTTTCAGGTAGTCCAATAACTTTTAAATTGTCTCTCCTGGATCTATTTTCCAGGTCAGTGGTTTTTCCCATGAGATATTTCACATTGCCTTCTATTCTTTCATTTGTTTGGATCTGTTTAATAGTATCTTGATTTCTCATAAAGTTACTAGCTTCCATTTGCTCCAGTCTAACTCTGAAGGAATGAATCTCCTCAGTGAGCTTTTGAGATTTTTTCCATCTGGCAAATTCGACTTTTTAAGGCATTCTTCTCCTCATTGCCTTTCTGAGCCCCCTTCCCCCTATTCTACTGCAGGTTGAGATATCCCATTTAGTATGTATGTCATTCTCTCCCTGAACCAAATTCAATGAGAAAGTGGTTTTGCCTTTTTGCCTTCCTATTATTCCCCTCCCTTGCAACCACTTCCCCTTGCTTCTTCTACATGAGATAGTTTGCCCTACCCTGTCTTTCCCCATCTCCTCTTGCCACTTTCCTCTCTCACCTCATAATTTCACCCCTTGAGTATCCTCCCTTCCCAAAAGATTCAACCTATGTCCTCTATCCATATATAACTGTAAACATATATACACACATTCACATATGTATTCATATGACCATACACCCTTCTTCCATTATTTTCATACTGAGAAAGATTTCATCAGTTACAGTCATTGTTTTTCCATATAGGAATGTAAATACTTCAATTTTGATAAATTCCTTTTGATTTTTTTTCCCTGATTACCTTCTCAGGCATCTCTTGCTTCTTGCATTTGGATGTCAAATTTTCTATTCAATTCTGGTTTTTTTCTCAAGAATGCTTGAAAGTCCTCTATTCCACTGAATGACCATATTTTCCCCTGAAACAAAATACTCAGTTTTGCTGGGTAGGTGACCCTTGGGTTCATTCCCAGTTCTTTTGCCCTCTGGAATATCATATTCCACGCCCTTTGATCCCTCAGTGTAGAAGCTGCCAGGTCCTGGGCTATTCTGATTGTGTTTCCACAATATTGAAATTGTTTCTTCCTGGCTGCTTGGAGTATTTTCTCCTTGATCTGGGAATTCTGGAATCTGGCTATAATAATCCTGGGAGTTTCCTTTTTGGGATCTTTTTCAGGAGGTGATCTACGGATTCTTTCAACCTTTATTTTGCCCTCTGGATCTAAAACATCAGGGAAATTTTCCTTGAGAATTTCTTGAAGGGAGGTTTCTAGGTTCTTTCTTTGATCATGGCTTTCAGGTAGTCCAATAATTTTTAAATTTTCTCTCCTGGATATATTTTCTAGGTCAGTGGTTTTTCCCATGAGATGTTTCACATTGCCTTCTAATCTTTCATTTGTTTGGATCTGCTTAACAGTTTCTTGATTTCTCATAAAGTCATTAGCTTCCATTTGCTCCAGTCTAACTCTGAAGGAATGCATCTCCTCAGAGAACTTTTGAGATTCTTTTTCCATCTGGCAAATTTGACTTTTTAAGGCATTCTTCTCATCATTGCTCTTTTGGGCCTCCTTTGCCATTTGACTTAGTCTATTTTTAAGGTGTTGTTTTGCTCAGTCAGGCAGTGGACCCTCATTTCATACTTTTGCTGCATCCTTCTCATTTCTCTTCCCAATTTTTCCTCCACTTCTCTTATTTGATTTTTAAAGTCCTTATTAAGGTCTTCTATGGCCTGCAACCTGCTCATGTTTTCCCCTGGGGCTTTGGAGCAGGACTTCTGACCTCACAGTCTTCTTCCCGCTCTAAGCTTCGATCTTCTTTGCCCCCAAAGTAGGAGTCTAAGGTTGCATTTTTCTGTTTAATTTATTTCCTTTGCCTTGGCATGTTGCCACTTAATTACTTGACTTTTGGGCTTGTTGCCACAGTATGTCTTTGCCACCAGATAGGGGAATTTTTGTCCCGAACGTGTGTCGGGGGGTGGGGGGGGCAACTTTCGTTTCTGGCAAGCTGGTAACACACCCACGACCTCCACTCCAGATCACAATCCAGATCCAGGGAGGTTAAAGCAAGAACTATTACCCCCCCCAAGACTGATCGCTGGATCTCCCTACAGTTCAAGGGCCAGGGGCTGGAGCTGCCTCTGAATACTACAAAATGGCAGGTCTCCTCAGCGGCTTCCAGCCCCCAGGGGAGGAAGCCAACACATTCCCCAAATACTGGTCCCAAAGTCCATGGGGCACAAACCTCTCACTTTGTCCTAGATATGTCTATGTTGATAATTCTGGAATCACCACAGCTTCTGGTGTTCTGGGGTCCCTCCATCTGGCTTTTGGCCCTGCCGCCCTGGGGCTAAAACCACGACTCAGGCAGACCTGGGCTCGGCTCCCCTCACTCTGCGAGCTGCTCTGCTGGCTCCCAGACCACTGTGCTGGTCCTTCCTGCAGGCCTCCTGGGCTGTCCTCATTGGGAGGTTAGCTTCTCTGTGTTGTTCTGTGGGTGCTGGCGCTCCAGAAGTTGTTCAGAGTCCCCTTTTACATAGTTTGGAGGTAATATGGGGTCAGAGTCGCTTGGACACGCTGTTTCTACTCCATCATGTTGGCTCCACCCTCTGTTGCCTCTTTTATATGAGATAATTTATCCTATTCTATATCTCTCTATCCCCTCTCATTATGTTCCTCCCTCACCTCTTAATTTTATTTTTTAAATATCATCCCTTCCTATTCAATTGATCCTGTGCTATCTGTCTATGTATACCTCTACACATATATACACACACTCATATATGTATTCATATGCACCTATACCCTCCCATTTAGACATATATGTATATATGTGTAAATAAATAAATACATATATATATATATACATATATATATATGCATTTATATTTCCTTTAACTATCCTCATATTGAGAAAAGTTTCATAAGTTACAATTTTCATTTTTCCATGTAGGAATGTAAATATTTCAACTTTGATAAATTCCTGATGATTTCTTTTCTCTGTTTTTAACCTTCTCATGCTTCTTTTGTTTCTTGTATTTGAATATCACATTTTCTATTCAACTCTTTTTTTTTCATCAAGAATGCTTGAAAGGCCTCTATTTCATTGAATGACCATATTTTTCCCTGAAACATTATACTCAGCTGGGTAGGTGATTCTCGGTTTTAATCCTAGCTCCTTTGACCTCCAGAATTGAATATTCCAAGACCTTTTATCCCTTAATGTCAAAGCTAGTACATCTTGTGTTATCCTAATTTTGTTTCCACAGTATTCAAATTATTTCTTGTTGGCTGCCTGTAATATTTTCTCTTTGATCTGCGAACTCCAGAACCTGTTTATAATAGTCCTAGGAGTTGTTTGGTTTTTTTTTTTTTTTTTAAAGCAGTTGGGGTTAAGTAACTTACTCAAGGTTACACGGCCAGTCATTACTGATGTGTGGATGCTCATTTTCTGAGGCTGGATCTGATCCTGGGTCATCGCAACTCCGGGGCCAGCACTCTTACTCATTGCGCCACCTAGCCACACCAATGGGAATATATTCCTTTTTTTGTTTGTTTGTTTGTTTTTGTTTTTGTTTTTGGAGGGGGAAAAGCAGGGCAATTGGAGTTAAGTGCCTTGCCCAAGGCCACAGGGGTAGTGAGTGTTATGTGTCTGAGGCTGGATTTGAACTCAGGTCCTCCTGACTCCAAGACTGATGCTCTATTCATTTTACCACCTAGATGAACCTCCTAGGAGTTTTCTTTTTGGGATCTTTTTCTAGAGTTGATAAGTGAATTCTTTCAATTTCTATTTTGCCCTCAGGTTCTAACATATCAGGGCAATTTTCCTTGAGAATTTTTTGAAGTATGATTTCTAGATTATTTTTTTGATTATGGCTTCCAGGTAGTCCAATAATTTTTAAATTATCTATCCTGGATCTATTTTCCACATCAGTGTTTTTCCCAATGAGATATTTCATGTTGCCTTCTATTTTTTCATTTGTTTGCATCTGTTTAATAGTATCTTGATTTCTCATAAAGTCACTAGCTTGTATTTGCTCCAATCTAATTCTGAAGGAATTATTCTCTTCAGAGAACTTTTGGAATTCTTTTTCCATATGGGAAATTCAGCTTTTTAAAGCATTCTTTTCCTCTTTGGCTTTTGGGTTTCTTTTGCCATTTGAATTGGTCTATTTTTAAGGGTTTATTTTCTTCAATCAGGTTGTTGACTTTCTTTTCATGATTTTCTTGCATCACTCTCATTTCTCTTCCCAATTTTTCCTCCACTTCTCTTATTTGATTTTCAAAATCCTCCTTAATCTCCTCTATGGCCTATAACCAGTTCATATTTTTCTTGGAGGCTTTTGGTACAGGAGTTCTGACTTCATTGTCTTCCTCCCATTCCATGCTTTGATCTTTTTTGTCCCCACAAAAGGAATAAGGTTTGACTTCTATGCTTGCTTTGCTTCCTTTGATTGCTCATTTTGCTACTCAGTTACCTGACTTTTAAGCTTTTTGCCACAATAGAGCTCTGCTTGCAGAGAGGAGAGCTTTGTCCCAAATGGCTGGTGTTTTTGTAGCTGCCAGAGCTATTAATCGGCTGCCCTCTGTGTAGCCTCCACAGGCTCTGATACCTGGTCATACACCCCAGGACCTGCACCTTAGACAGCAATCCAGATCCATGCAGGTAAAAGCAAGTGTGATTACCCCTCAGAATGGTTGCTTGTTCCCCCTATGATCTGAAGGCCAGGAGCTCTGAAACAGCCAAGCTGTGGCTGCACGGCTGCAGCACCTCCACTGCTTCTTTTCTTGCCCAAGGGTGTTGCATTTGGACAATACTCTCAGTCCCCCTATTCCCACAAAGTCCACACTGACCTTTTACTTTACCTTTGGTATTTATGGGTTGATAAATCTGGAAACCACCACAGCTGTTGGTGATCCACTCTCCCGCGGTCCACTCTAGCTACTGCTGGTTGGGGACCACCCTGAGGCTAAAACTTCAGGCTCATTCGGGGCTGGACTCTGCTCCCAGCATGCTGCAATGGACATTTCCTGTCTGCTTGCCAGGCTGCCTTCAGGGGGATATTTGTTTCCCTCTGTCACTTTGTGGGTTCTGTAGCTCTACAGTTTGTTTAGAGTCATATTTTATAGCTATTTGCGGTGGTTATGGACGGACTTGAGGAGTTTTCCTGCTTCTACACTGTCATCTTTGCTTTGCCCCTTATTCTACTTTTTAAGGTGTTATTTTCTTTAATCAGGCTGTTGACCTGCTTTTCATGATATACTTGCATTACAATCATTTCTCTTTCCAATTTTTCCTCCACTTCTATTATTTGATTTTCAAAATCCTTCTTGAGCTCCTCCATGGCCTATAACCAATTCATATTTTTCTTAGAAGGTTTTGATTCAGGAGTTTTGACCTTTTTGTCTTCTTCTGGTTCCATGTTTTGATCCTCTTTGTCCCCCCCAAAGGATTCTATGGACTGATAGCACTTCCTCTGTTTGTTCATTTTGCCAGCCAATTAATTGACTTTTGAGCTCTTTGCCATAGTCGAACTCTGCTTCTAGAGGGGACTGATCTGTGTCCTAAATTGCTGAGGTTTTTGCAAATGTTGTCAGAGCTGCTGTCAGAGCTATAAGGAGGGCACCTTCTGTACAGCCACCACAAGCTGTGGTATACTGGTATTCCTCAGACCAGGACCACCATCCAAGACTGTGACCCAGATCCAAGCAGGTAAAAGGAAGAACAATTATCCTCTGAATGGTCCTTTGTTTCCCCTACAATCTGCAGGCCAGGGACTCCAGAGGCAGTAACATGGCAGCACCTGCAATCACTGTGCCACTGCTACCTCTCATTCTGGGGGCAGGGACTGAACTTCTCTCTTCTCACTCAGTTGCAAAAGAATTCCCTACTTTCTCTTTGGCATTTATGGGTTGAGAAGTCTGGAAACTGCCGCAGTTGCCAGTGATTCACTCTTCTGAATTCTGCTCTGGCTCATCTGGTCCATGAGCCTGGGCTGGAGCAGCTCACATGTATAGGGGGTTACAAAAATCCTTACCCAAATTAAACTCAGAGGCTGCACAAGGTAGAAAATGCAAAGGGATTTATTACAATTTCAGGGAGAGAAAGGGTGACTCACACCAAATGTATTCAAAACATTCTCAGTGTTAAACCATGCCAGGAACAGATAAGATAGATTTTTTTACAGACCCTCTAATCACAGTGCTCCACCCTATCTACCCTAATCACAGTGGTGAAGTAAAAAGTAATCAGTCTGTGCCCTTTTTCTTGTTCCTGGAATACCTCGTAGTCCTTTACAATATCACTGTGCAAGGAACCAATTATTGTAACATTCTATATTTTGTGTGTTCTGGTCCTATGAGGACAAGCAGACATGATGATCCCACAGATTTAATACACAAGATGCAGATGTGCTCCCATCCTGTGCTCCCATGCTTGCTCCTGGAACAGTTTTGGGAAAACAGCATGTTTTCACAGAAAAAAAAAAAACAACTGAATTTAAAGCACAACTTTAAATTCTATTGGGAGGGGGGGGTAGGGTCTTCACCATATCCCACACATATGGGACTGCACTAAGCTCAGTGCTCATCTCAGTGTGCTCAGCTCAGTGTGAAACCCTGTCAGGTTGCCTTCAGTGGGAGATTTGTTTCTCTCTCTTACTTTGCTGGTTCTGTAGCTCTAATATTTATTTAGAGTCATTTTTTTACAGTTATTGGAGGTGGTTGGAGCAGGGGCTTAAGCAAGTTCCTGCTTTTATTCCGCCATCTTGGCTCGGCCACCTGGACAGCATCTTTCAAGAAGTTATCAAGGAAAACTGATCTGATGTCCTGGAATCAGAGGGGAAAATAGGCATTGAAAGAATTCACTGATCATCTCAGTGAAGATATCCCAAAATAAAAACTCGAAAAAACATTATAGCCAAAATTCAGAACTATCTGCTCAAGGAAAAAATAATGCAAGTGGACAGAAAAAAGCAATTCAAATATTCAGGAGCCACAATCAGAGTTCATGGTATTTGATATTCCAAAAGACAACAGAGTTAGGGCTACAACCAAGAGTCAATTACCCAGTGAAATTAAGCCTAATACATCAAGGGGAAAAAGAAATAGTCTTTCTTTGAAATAGAAGGATTCCTAACTTTCATAAGGAGAAGACCAGAATTAAAGCAAGAATTTGATCTCCAATATCAAGACCCAAGAGAAGCCACAAAAGAGAATAGAAAACATAAAGGGATTCAATAGAACTAAGCTGCTTATACCCATACATGGAAAGATGATTCTTGTGATCCTTAAAAATTGTACCACTAATTATACAACTAGATAGGACATACATAAAGAGAGGGTATAAGAATAAGGTGAATTTGAGGGAATAATATTTTTAAAAGTAAGGAATGGGCCAAAAAAAAAAGAAATTATTTCTTTAAAGGGGCAGCTAGGTGGTGCAGTGAATAGAGCACTGGCCCTGGTATCAGGAGGACCTTTTTCAAATCCGGCCTCAGACACAAAACTAGTTGTGTGACTTTGGGCAAGTCACTAACTGAAGTTAAGAAAAAAAAAAACAGTGGTAGAAATCCTGATCTCAAAGTAAAAGCAGACATAGACCTAATTAAAAGAGATAAGGAAGGAAACTGCATTTCCTAAGAATTCATGACCAAAGAAGAGATTACAAAATGTAAAATACATAAATTATATTACATTAATTTAAAAAATCATTAAAAAAAAACCACAATGTAACCAAGATTAGAAGGAAATCATAAAGCCATGAAGCAATCTTTATATCAAGTGTGTCTGGTAAAGACCTCCTTTCTCAATTATATAGAGAACTGAGTCAAATTTATAAAAATACAAACCATTTCCCAATTGCTAAATGGAAAGGATATGAACAGACAGTTTTCAGATGAATAAATCAGTTATCTGAAGGCAAATGAAATGCTCTAAATCACTTTTTATTAGAGAAATACAAATTAAAAACTCTGAGGTACCAGCTCACTCCAAACAGATGGGTGAATATGATAAAAAAAAGAAAAAGGGAAATGATAAATTTTGGAGAGGATATAGGAAATTTAGGACCCTATTGCACTCTTGGTGGAGTTGTGAACTGACCCAACCATTCTGGAGAGAAACTTGAATCCATACCTAAAGAGGAACCAAACTTTGCCTATCCTTTGATGCAGCAACACCACTACTAGGTACTTTATAGCAGTGATTTTGGGGTGGCAAAATATTGAACCTGAGAGTTTGTCCATCACTGGGGGAATGGCTAAACAAGGTGTGCTATATGAATGTAATAGAATGCTATTATTGTTCCACAAGATATGATCAGGAGGCAGATTTCAGAAAAACTGGGAGACTTGTATGAACAGATGCAAAGTCAGTGGTGAATATCTCTATTATTGAATCACAGAATCAATTAATCATTGAGTAAATGGTATTTTTTTCCTATAAATTCATGAATGACTCCTTGATCAATTAGAAAAAGCTTTGGATGTTGGATAAAATCAGATAACAATGCAGGGAAACTTCTTGACTGAGAGAGACAGAAACAAGTTATGCATATGTATAAAAACAGCAGAAAGTGCAGTCTATCACTGAAATGAAGGATTTCAGCGGAAGGAATTCCAGTTCCAGAGTCAGTCCAGACCCCTGATAGGGAAATACTTTGGTGGGGGAGAACCCTCTAATTTACCATATAAAAAAGTAAAGAAGAAAAGTATTAAGAGAAGACATAAGATAGATAAACCTTATATATCAAATGCAATATCCACCACAACTAAAGTTTTTTGATGCCACATCACCTAATAGAAAACTGGTATGTTTTGCTGATCATTATCAGTCTCATATTTTAGGCAATGCTCAGAAATTGGTGACTCAAATCAAAATTTTCATCTATTATTTTAGAAAAAACATGGTCAAATATTTCAAAATTTAATCTTCTCTAATACAATACTTACTAAGAAATGTCCATACATGTATATGCCTAGAGAGTTCCAATTACATGCTGGCAAATAATAAATGACAGGCTCTCTAAAAAAAAGTATGCATTGCACATTTTAAAGCTTAATCGACATTAATAACAATTTTCAATCCATTTGTTAAGTCTAGGTATCAAAACAATCAATCAAGCCTTTCTATCCTTAAACTAATTTGAGTCAAGAAATGAATGAAGGGTTCCAGTCATATGCTGGTAAATATCAAACAACAGATTCTCTTTTTAAAAAGAAAAGGTGTGCATGACACATTGTAAAGCTTAATCTACATTAAGAAATGAATGGAGGTCAAGACATTGGAGTAGAAACAGGACTTCTGTGTGACTCTGGCTTCTATCTCCTACGATTCATGTAAAAGGTGACTCTGAACAAACTTTGGAGCTACAGAACCCACAAAATGATACAGAGAAGCTAACCTCCTGCTGAGGACAGCCCAGCAGGCTGGCAGGAAGTGGCCAGCACAGCCCTCTGGGAGCCGACCCCAGCCTAATACAAGACTGAGGTTTTAGCCTCTGGGCAGCCACAGTCAGCCACAGACTGGAGGGAATTCAGATCACCAACAGCTGTTGTGGTTTCCAGAATTATCAACCCACAGATTCTAAGGACAAAGTGAGAGGTCAGTGCAGTGTGGACTTTGGGATCCAGTAGTTTGGGAGTGTGGTCAGGCTTTCATCCCAGAAAGCAGAAGCTGTTGAGGAGCTGCAACTGTGCAGCCGACACCATGTGGCTGCTTCAGTTCTTGGCCTGCAGATCATAGAGGGACCAAGCATCCAGTCTGAGGGGTAATCACTCTTGCTTTAACCTGCTTGGGTCTGGACTGTGGTCTAAGCTAGAGATCCTGGGGTATGTGACCAGCTTGCCAGGGTGTGTGGAGGCTTCAGAGAGGGCACTAAACTAATACCTTTGGCAGCTGAGAAAACCCCAGCAATTGGGACAGAGCTCCCCTGTCTGGGAGCAGAGTCCTACTGTGGCAAAAAGCCCAAAAGTCAAGTAATTGAGTGGCAACATGAGCAAACAAGGGAAGCAAAGCATGCAGAGCAACCCAACTTTACAATCCTATTTTGTGGACACAAAGGATCAATGCATGGAACAGGAAGACAGTGAAATCAGAACTTCTGCACCAAAAGCTTCCAAGAAAATTATGAGCTGAAGGGGTGGCTAGGTGGCACAGTGAGTAGAGTGCTAGCCCTGGAGTCAGAAGGACCTGAGTTCGGATCTGGCCTCAGACACTTAACACACACACACACACACACACACACCTAGCCGTGTGACCTTGGGCAAGTTACTTAACCCCAACTGCCCTCCAAAAAAACTAACAAAAAAAAAAAAAGAAAAGAAAATTACAAGCTGGTTACAGGCCATAGAGGATCTTAAGAAGAATTTTGAAAAGCAAATAAGAGAAGTGGAGGAAAAATTGGGCAGAGAAATGAAAATGATACAAGAAAAGTATGAAATGAGAGTCAACAACCTGATTGAAGAAATTAACACCTTTAAAAAGTGTACTAATTCAAATGGCAAAAGAGGCTCAAAAAGGCAATGAGGAGAAGAATGCTTTAAAAAGCCAAATTTGCCAGATGGATAAAGAATCTCAAAAGCTCACTGAAGAGAATGATTCCTTCAGAATTAGATTGGAGCAAATGCAAGCTAGTGACTTTATGAGAAATCAAGATACTATTAAACAGATCCAAATAAAAAATAGAAGGCAATGTGAAATATCTCATTGGGAAAACCACTGATGTGGAAAATAGATCCAGGATATATAATTTTAAAATTATTGAACTACCTGAAAGCCATGATCAAAAAAAGAACCTAGAAATCATCCTTCAAGAAATTCTCAAGGAAAATTGCCCTGATATGTTAGAACCAGAGGGCAAAATAGAGGTTGAAAGTATCCATAGATCACCTCCTGAAAAAGATCCCAAAAAGAAAATTCCTAGGAATATTGTAGCCAGCTTCTAGAATTCCCAGATCAAGGAGAAAATATTACAAGCAGTCAGAATGAAACAATTTTAATATTGTGGAAACACAATCAGAATAACACAGGATCTGGCAGCTTCTATCCTGAAGAATCTAAAGGCTTGGAATATGATATTTCAGAGGGCAAAGGAGCTGGGATTAAATCCAAGAATAACATACCCAGAAAACTGAATATCATGTTTCAGGGGAAAATATGGTCATTCAGTGGAATAGAGGACTTTCAAGCATTCTTGATTAAAAAAAAAAAAAAAAACCAAAACCAAAACCAACTTGAATAAAAAAAAAAATTTACATTCAGATACAAGAAGCAAGAGAAGCATGAGAAGTTAAACAGGGAAAAGAAATCATAAGAAACTTATCAAAGTTGTACTATTTACATTCCTACATGGAAAAATGATAATTGTAACTTATGAAACTTTTTTCAGTATGAGAATATTTGAAGGGAATAGAAATATATATACATATATAGGGGCAGCTAGTTGGTGCAGTGAATAGAGCACCAGCCCTTGAGTTAGGAGGACCTGAGCTCAAATCCAGCCTCAGACACTTACACACACAAAACTAGCCATGTGACCTCGGGCAAATCACTTAATCCCAGTTGCCCTCCAAATACATATATATGCCTATATAGGAAGGTATATGGGCATATGAATACATATGTGAGTGTGTGTATATATGTGTATAGGTATACATAGAGGGCACAGGACCAATTTAATAGGAAGGAATGATACTTAAAAGGTTAAGAGATGAGAGAGGAATATAATGAGAGGAGATGGGGAGAGACAGAATGGAGTAAACTATCTCATATAAAAAGGCAAGGGAAAATGATTTCAATGGAGGAGAAGAACAGGATGGCAAAAGGGAATGGGTCAACCTCATTCTAATTGAATTTGGCTTGGGCAGGGAATGACATACACACTAAATAGGGTATCTAACACTATAGGAGAGTAAGGGGGAAGGGGATGATGGAAGGGAGAATTTTAGAGAGAGCCAGAAATACCCTTGACCTTCCAGTGCCTTTTCTTATTTCAACTGTAGTGGGAACTATTGTAAACTAGGTCTGAGGAGACCATTTCTTTTCTTTATTCTTGTCCATTTAGTCAATCCTTTAGGCCTTGAGTTAAGTTGCTTATTGGATTTGTTTTTGTTTTTGTTTTGCTATCATTTTATTTTAGTTTTTATTTTAGTACTATCTTATGCCAGTCTTTTTTTTCCTTAGGTTAAAGTAGTCCAGTAACAGTCCTAAATATAATAAGTGGTAAAATTCCTGTAGAACATAGGTTTCAAATAGGTCATTTGTGGCAAAGCCTGGAAACACTCAGGACACCATAATGGGAATGTAAATTTTAAAGATCTTCCCTGCCCCTAGGCTTAAGTGCACCTGGAGCCTGTGGTGGGAGGCTTATTTTTTCAAGTGGGTCAAGAGGTACATTCTCTGAACCTGGAGAAGGCTATATAATCCCTGAGGGGCGGCTTTGTTTTGGGGCTCACTTTGAGAAGTGTTGTTTGACTTGACCAGATGAGACTCTGGGCAGCCATTGTTGAACCCCCAGGCTTTGAAAACTCAAATGTTGATGCTTCTCTCTCTTGGTAACTGTGATTTGGTATGGATGTAATGGTTGGAAGGTTGGAGGCCTGTCTGCTTGAAATGTTTCTGTCTGTATACTTTGAAGTTCCGGCTGCTGATTTTTCCGCTGAACTAGGTAAATTATATATTTGATTGATTAAAGGAAGATTGTTGACCCATTTTGAGTTGCTTTCCTTTAGAAAAGCAGATCTAAGAACCTGTGTTGGCAGCCACCCTGGGATTGCTGGGGTGCTTGCTGCTACAGACACCTGCCTGAACTGGATTAAAATGTAACTGGGAAATATTTAACAAAACAAATAAAAATATAGTAGGAGATCAATAATTTTAACATGTGATTTTCTACATCAATATGCAAGCATCAATGATCCTTCCTTTCTATTTGACACTATGTCTCTAAAAGATCTTAGGAACTTCTCCACCAAGGTGAGGTATCATGGGGCAATTATCTAAATCATACTCCCTTCAGGTAAATTAAAGTTAATTTTACTTTAAAAATTATTTAAACTCTTCTTGAGATTTACTTGAACCAAGAGGCTAAGGTTCAATATATTTATATAAGTTCCTGGTTGCCTAAGAATAAAAACATCCTATGTATACAAGATTGAAGGTCTTTCCTCAAGCTTTGGATTGCTAACTAGCTGTATGAGCAGCAGCAGCATGGGGCACTTGAATCAACTATTCTCAAGGAACATCTCTCCTTTTCTTAACATGCTCCCACTGCTATGCTATATAAATTTAATTATGTTAAAATTGCCTGGCCTATCTCTCTAAAACTCTTTCCCCCATTGATATGGATAACCCTTGAATTCATTCCATTTGCAAATGTGAATACCTGTCCAGTATCCTTAAACCCAGACTATATTAGGAACTGAACATGGTTCAAGCATCTGAGGTTAATGCAATGATGACACATATACTAGGGTTAATATCAAGAAGCACTGCAATTGTTTTTCCACTCACAATGATACCCAAATTGATGTTCCCTGGATGGTATAGAGTGTCAGTGTTTATTTGGGCAGGATGGCATATAGAGTACATGTCTCTAGAACCTGTTGTAGATATATAATACTATCAAAATGACTTACCAATTTCTTTTTCTACTTTCTTAAGGTCTGTTGCTGGGCAATTGATTGTTCAGCAATTGATTATGAAGTCAAACTGTTTGGCAATTGAGTTTTGCCCTGTGTTGTCACTTTTTTCTCTAATCTTTTCTTGTTGAAAGACTGAAGAAAAAACAAACGCTATTATTAAAAGAATTTTCTCACATCATTTTGTTATTTTAGAAAGAATTATAATCCTTTAGGAATAAGTTCCAAAATTTGATAAGCAAAAAGAATATAATCTCCAAATTCAATAGGTAATTGATTAAAGATAAATATGCATACCGCTGGGCCAAATGCTCAGTCTCAAATCAGTGATTTTGGTGACATCAATTAGCAAAGATTTCCCAGATAATATGGTAGAACCCTCAAACTGTCAAGTTACATTCAAAATATGTCCCAGTGGTGTTATTAAGGGGTAGGAACAGAAAGCAGATGGATCTTGGAAGGGTACAATTTTGACATTATAGCAGTCTTTAGACTTTGTCATGTTGTCTCTGTGAGCCAAGAAGAAATAAAACAGTATTTTGATCAGCACCAAGAACTTCAGATGTTACCTTGTCAATAGAATAAAACTCAGGTTTGGTGCATATTGTGAAGAATAAACAATCCCTGAAAGCCACTGTAACATAGAATATTTCTCTTTAATTTTTTTGTGTTCAGAGGATGGACAAACTGAATAATGAACCCTATGAAAATAGTTCAAGAAGAATAGGAATAATATCACTAACTATTTGCATCACTGCCATAGGTAGATAAAGTATATGCTTGTCTGTGTGGAGTTGTCTTTGGAAAATTACCTGGCCCATCTCTCTAAAACTCTTTCCCTCACTCTGTCATCCTGACAAAAGCTTTCACTCCATTTCATTTCCAGAAGACCCCAGTCTAAATGCAAGAATGATTTAGTATTCATATTGAAAAGTAGAAATTAGATTTCTAGAGGGAATGGGAAAAAGGACTTTACATTTTGATGACTGGATGGGGAGGTGAAGGTATAGCCAGATGCTAGGGTTTTTTTTCTTTGTTTCTTTGTTGTTTGAATGGGTGGGGAGTACTGGGGAAAGCAGAGTCAGAATTTGGTGTCATCTTGTGAAATCTTGGGTAAAGAAAGAACAGCAAATAGCACATTGTAAGAACTTAGTAAATCTTGTAGCCTCACCTTCTCTAGACAAAGAGTGGAATGAGTGGAAGTCTCATGAAATAGTTAATTTCCAAATTAAAGAAATGGAGAGAAAGGAAGTTGCTAAAGACTAACTCCACTTAATCTTTCTACCTGAGACTGGCCCTATCAGCAATGTTGCTTTTTTTTGCATTATTTTATTGATGACTATTGAATGTAAGACATAGATGACAGTATAAGCTATATTTTAAAAAATAGCCCTCTTTGTACTTCAGGCTATATCTGTAAAGAGCTCATGGTCAACTGTTATAAAGGGTGAATGAGAATGAAAGTAGAGGCATAAAACTATTTAAAGAATATTCCCATGAACTTTTAAAAAACTATTTTCTTCTGTCTGAAAATAATATTACACCATAACTTCAAAACTAAAAATATCTGGCTGCAACTCTCCCAGCCCACTCCAACCTCCTGACAGTCTTATTTGTGTTCATGGTCTATCTTCTCAGCTGTCAAGAATTAAAACTCCAAAATTGCCTTTGGCAATATTCCCTTTCCTTCACCTTTCACATCCAATTTTTACTGAAGTTCATTAACTCTTCCTTTGGAATCTACCTCATTTCATCTCCCAACCTTCCTTTCCATTATAGTACATACACACATGCTATTTATCTAGGTTACTGTCATTGATCTTTATAATTTCCAATGCATTTTATATAGTACAGAATCTTCTCCAAATTCATCTCTCATTATTTAACTTTCTTGTACTAAAGTTTTTAGTTATTTACCATTATGTACAAAATTCTGTTGAAATACCTATCTTGAGCATTCAAATTCCTCCATCATCTATGTAAATCCTATCTCTTTATCTTATCTGCTAATATGACACAATGCTCATTGTCATTCATTTATTCATTCAAACAATGTTTATTGATGATGATAGGTAGAATTTATATAGCCCTTCAAGTTTTGTGAAGTGTTTTATAAATATTTTATTCTCATAGTAAACCTGTGAGTTAAGTGCTATTTTGGAAGCTATGAAAGGTTTAAGTGACTTTCCCTGGCTTATAGCACTAGTAAATTGTGAGGCAAGATTCAAACACAGGTCTGCTTACCTCCAAGTCCAGTGTTCTATCCACTGTTCCACCCAGAGGCTAAAGTGATAATAATGCCTTATTTTTCATCACTATTTTATTGCTTGCAATAACATTTTTTTTCCTCACTTGGTCCACAAAATCACTCTGTAAAGTAGGCAGGCTATGGCTTATCTTCATTTTAGAAGTGAAGAAACAGAAGTTCATAGTTTGTGGTTGCTCAAAGTAAAAAAAAAAAAAAAGAAGAAGAAGAAGAAGAAGAAGTGAGCGAATGGATTTGACATCAAGTTCTCCAAGTGAGAACTATTTCTATTCTCCAAGTTCTTCTTTTACATTACATTGCTTCCTTACTATGTGCAAAGACTGTCCTGGGGACTTGGGGTAGTATATGGTAGATCTTGTCTACAAGAAATTTACATTCCGACAGTGGAGATAAGACATGCACATAAATAATGACTAACATTTTTATAGTGCTTACTGTATGTCAGGTGTGCTTGCTATAATAAAAGTAACATCACAATAAGCTTTGCATGGATAACTTAAATTTAAAACTTTAGTCAGATCTCCCTATTGTCCATTGAATGCCCTAAACTTCTCCCTACCTCTGAGCTTTTACACATTGTGTATCACAGTGTTTAGAAAGCCTTCACCCCTCAATTTTTTCTCCCCAAAATATCTAAATTATAATTCCCACCTTCTCCTAGAAGTCTTCTCAAACTTTTATACATGTATTTTTAACCTCTTCTCTGAATAGCACATAAATAATTTTAAAACTGTTTATAGGGGCGGCTAGGTGGCGCAGTGAGTAGAGCACTGGCCCTGGAGTCAGAATGACCTGAGTTCGGATCCGGCCTCAGACACTTAATGCACACACAAACAAAAACCTAGCCCTGTGACCTTGGGCAAGTTACTTAACCCCAATTGCCCTCCAAAAAAAATGTTTATTATGTCTATGCTATAAGTCTTTTAAGATTATAACTTCCATATCCCTCAAAATATGTTACTGTAGGATAGGTTGAATTTACCTATATTTTTTAATATCTTGGTCTATACTCATTTTTTTTGTCAAATGCCTCACCTCATGTTATCCCAGCCCAGTATTGTACCTTTTGTGTTTAGGTCATAAAAAGTTAATAAACTGTGAATTCCACTGATAACTTTGTATTTTAGTAATTGACTAGTATATATTTTATACACAGCTAAGTATTTAATGCAAAGGTCACCTAAACATATTGTTGATTGTTCAAACCAGGCTAGAACATAGAATTGTGATAGTCTTTGCTGTTCATTGACACTACCAGAGTTCTCTTCCTTTGAGATTCACCCTAAAGGATTATCCTTTCTAAATTCTCTAGACCATTTATTGGCTCTCAGGACATGACCCTTGCCTTTTCTTTCTCCATACTTATCTCTGACCTTCATACTTACAGACTCTAGCATAGAGAACTATGCCTCTTCGATCATCTTCATCTTTTAGTTTGTTATCCTCTTCCAATGAATGGCCTCTAGTTTTACTCAAAAGGTCTAACCATAGTTCATGTGCCTGTACTACTGGAACCCTTTCATAATTCATGTTTTCCTTACTCAAAATAATAAGATCTAAACTTTCCTGTGTGCACATTGAATTAACAGTAGAATATAAGCTCCTTGAAAATTTGTTTTTGTTTCTTAATTTGTATATCTCCTTTACTCCATAGATTACTTTCTATACAATAATTATTAAATTATTTAAACTGCTTTTGCACCAAATAATAATCCAACTTTTATGCCTCACTATCTACCATGTTTCTTTTATGGGGTCTCCTCATGTTGAATATCCAGTCTTAACCTATGCTTTGATTGCCTATGATCAAGGGTTAATACTATTATAGATAGATAATTATGTATGTAGAATCTGTTTAATAAATTCTTACTGAATCAACTTCAGATTAAATTTGATTATTACACACACACACACACACACACATACATACATACACATATGCAGAATATATGAAGACTGGCCCAGAGGAAGTGTCATATGCAAAAGTTATGAAGAACTGGGAATTGAATACAGGGGAGGGAAAATGGGAGACTGAAGAAGGGGTTAAATAAATTATAATTTTTTTAAAATAAAGATTATAAAAGTACATGAAAGTGTTTCATGGTATATGATGAAATTTTTAAAAGATTCAACAAATGGCACCCAAAAAAACTAACCAAAGAGTTGACCAAGAAAATGCTGCTTTCCATTAGCCAGTTCCCTCTATAAATCACAGTAACTTATCCTCATATATTAAACTTTAAAGTAAGAACAACAGCAAAAAAAATTAGCTCACAGTGCCTGGTGCAAAAAGTATAAATCATGAAACTGTGCCAAGTTTGGATACAGAGTAGTTTATTTCAGTATCAGATATGTAATTGCAAAAGAACAAAGGCTTTAAGGGTAATGTGTTATATATTCAGCTATGCAAAGATCAAGCCAAATGTTGTTTTATTTAAAAGATGGGCCTTCTGTCAGAGAGCAGGATATAAGTTATAGGCTTTGAAATGCAGGCTTCCATGAAGTAGTAGAGAAAATACAAATACAAATCTTAAATTACACTGAGAAAATAGATGAACTAAATAAACATTTTTAAAAAATCTTTTGTCATGTGTGCATATGTAGTAATTCATCCTAGCAAACTGAGCTTAGATCACAGTCTTATGTGTTAAATCTGAGCAAGTCAATGACCCTTTCTAAACCTCAGTTTTCAAATCTATAAAATGAGATTGTTGATACATATATTCCTTTCCACTTCTAATTTCTATGTCTCTGTGATTTTACAGGGTAGCTAGGCTGTACAATGAATAGTGTTCTGGGCCTGGAGTCAGACTTATTTTTCTGATGTCTGGTTTCATTCACTTAGCTGTTATGTGACCCTGGGCAAGTCACTTAACCTTCTTTGTCTCAGTTTCCTCATCTATAAAATGATCTGGGGAAGGAAATGGCAAACCACTCTATTATCTTTGCCAAGAAAACCCCAAATGAGGTCATGAAGAGTCAGACTTGACCAAAATGACTAAACTAAAACAAAAAGTATATAAATTAAAAAGCAGATGATGGTCAACATAGGTAGAGGGATTTTCCTTATTGTGAGTTCCTTAAATCAATAAAATCACAGCTCTGAGTAAAATAGTAGTGGCAGTAATAGCAACAACTACTTCTACTACAAAATGTGAAGACCATTTAGTGAAGATAAATTATATGAACCAATAGGAAGGATACCAATGCTGATATAGTTATAGTTGTTTTAAAGGGCTGAAGGATTAAATCGGTAAAAAAAGAAAAAAAATTAAAAAGGGTTCCTCCTTATCATCTAGATACATACATATTTATATTTCTAGATCTCTCTCTGTCTCTCTCTCTCTCTGTCTCTCTCTCTGTCTCTCTCTCTCTCTGTCTATATGTTGTTTTTTTTTTTTTGACAGTCAAGTACTGACTGTACTCAAGACATTAATAAGACCTCTTTAGGGACATGGCCCTTAGGGCAATTCACTTGTTAATAACAACAAACATCTCTGTCACCTAAGCAATTAAGCAACTTTACCAAAATGCAAGGTCTAGAAATTAAAAGTTGAATTGAAAGTGATTCAGGTTCAAAGGAATGCAGTTACTTGTCAAAATGACAAGGAGGCACATTCCAGAAACACAAATGCCTAGAAATGCATGTTATTGGAAACTTGATTTGAGTGGCATGTTTACTTATTCCTGAAGCCAACCTGTTTTTATATCTATTAATCAAGCTAAAATGGGAAAAATGTGACAAGGATTTTTAGACTCAGGCCTTTTTCACACAGGTGTGCCAGTGCTACTGTGGCTTTAAGGATTTATAAGATATAACATGTAGTGTGTGCCTTTGCAAATCCAACTACTAAGGACTGCCATTTTTCATCCTTATGACTTTTCGAAGGGTATTTAAGATCTAAAGAAATATTTTACATAACAACAAAGAATATACTTAAGATGTTAACAAGCCTCAGATTCATGGGATTGAAATAACTATGTACTGCAGTAACTTAACACAGACCATGATTGAACCTGAGAATGACTATAAAGGATTTAACTAAAATATCCTCCCATCACCAGTTTTATATATTGAATAGTAATTTTTCTTATAGGTTGCTTTAGCAATTATCTAGCATTTTGGCTCATTGACTCTGTGCTGGTCAAAAAGCCAATTCAATAAACCACAAAAATGCCTTTGGCTAAATTATAGTCTTAGATGAAGGCAATGAGAATTATTCATGCATATCCTATGACAGTCCTTGGCCCACAATTCTTTATGCCCAGGGCAACAAAAAATGCCTTCTGGTCAGAAAGTTTAAAGCATGGCAGAAACAAACTTATGACTTCACAAAAGGTCAGTAACTATACAATAATCAAGCATTAAAATATTGATAGGGAAAAGTTTTACTGTTGTTGCTATTATTATATTTAGTTTAGTCTGGGAACTTTCTATCTCAAAAAGAAACCAGAGAAATAATTTATCTTCATGTTATTTAACATTCTAACATTTGAATACATAGCTGCAATGACTTTTTCTCTGAGAAGTGTCTCCAAGACTAAAAACATCTAGCTAAAATTTATTAATGTGCCCAATTCACCAATATCTTTGATGGTAATCTTTAGACATAGAATGACAGAATCTCAGTACTGGGGGGAAAATGGTATAATGGAGAGAGTATTGAACTTGGAATCAGGAAGACTTTGTTCAATTCCTGACTCACACTTTTACTAGCTGTATGGCTCTGGACAAGTCAAGTTAGCTCTCTGGGTCTCTAAAGCCAAACTCCACTCTCAAGGAGTTCATATTCAAATGGGGTAAACTACATATGAAAAGAAGCTGAAGGAAGAACAAAGGAGAATGAACCAGTCATGGGGAAATGATCAAGTCCACAATGGTATAAACTGGTTGGAAATAGATTATTATTTATATTATATTGTAAGTTCAAAAGTCATTTAGTTCAATCTGTACCTCAACAGTAAACTCCTCTGGAATATTCCTGATGGTAATCAAGGCTGTTTAGAGCCTGTCAGTGTGGGAGGAAGCCAACAGTTTGAGAAGTAGCCCTTTCTGTTTCTATATTCACCATGTGAACTGCATCTGCATTTTGGAATCCAGAAGGAACAAAAACAAAATAATTAAGTTCAAATTTTGACCCTTCTGCTTGAATTTCAAATGGGGTAAAATTTAATTTGGCTAACACGGTGTGTCACAATTACTGTTAGTGTCTATGAGTAAGTAAAACCATATTCATACTTTATGAGTATGTCTGAATTTGGGAAACCTTTTACAACAGGAGGTGGACCATGTCAGTCATACATATGATAATAGTTATAAAAATGTAATAGTACTTTCAACAAACTAACTTTAAAAGTTTAATTATGTAAAAAAGAAAACATTTGTTACTCTGATGATTATTGGTTTTTGGTCATTGGCCAATATTTCCACATTACCACTCACAAATACACGATCTAAATGCAGATTCATGTTGACAAGGTAACAATATTTTAAGCTGAAATTATAGGCTACATTTCAAAACTAACCATCAATTATACATGACAAGGGGTAATACTTAGTACAGTTACCTGAAAACCACAGAAAACTCAAAACTCCTACCTTATCTATTCTCTTTAATTGACTTTTTAAAAGACAACTGATCAAAGAAAAAATGGGTAACCTCAGTCTCTAGATGACAGCTTATATTTAGAAGGGACACAGTTATGTAAATATTAGATTATGCCAATAGAGACGGAAACCATTTCGGTAAGATAAGGGGGAGTGTGTTGGCTATGTGAGACTCGAGATCACAAAATCTGAGACTTGTTAAAGGGTCACAAAGGTCATCGATGCAAACCCATACCTGAATAGTAATCCCTTCTACAATCTACCCAACTAATAGTCTTCATTTTTTATGATCTCTCCAGAACTTTTGAGAGTCAATAACTATTTTCTCCTTGAAAATTTCCTCTTTAGGTTTTTATGACCATGGTCCCTCATGGTTTTCCTTCTAACTCTGATCATTTATTCTCAATTTCCTTTGCCATAGCTTCATTCAGATTATACCCACTAACTAGATGTCCCCCACTAATTAGTTATATGCACTAACTAGATTGTCCGGGGCTAACTTCTCTCTCCCTTTATACTATTTTGCCAAGTGATTTCATTAGCTCCTATGGATTCATTTATCATTTCTATGATGAATATTCCCAGTCTATTTATTTAACCCTAACCTGTCTCTTGATCTCTAGTTTTGAAGCTGTCTTTTGGACGATCCACACTGAATCTCTCGTAAAGACATTCAACCCAACATATATAAAATTAAACTCATTACCTCCACATTTAATAAAAAATAATAATAATTTATAATATTTATGTAATACTTTTATGTTTATAAAGTGCTTCATGTGGTAGCTCATTTGAAATAAATCCTTAGGAAAGGAAGAAATAAACAGGAGTTCTACACTTACTAGGAACTAGGCACTATGCTAAATATTATTTCATTTTATCCTTTCAACAGCATCAGGAGGTAGATGCTATTATTATCCCCACTTTACAGTTGAGGAAAGTGAGGTGGATAGAGGTTAAGGGTCTTGCTCAGAGTCACACAATTAGTAAGCTTTAGAAGCTGCTGGATTTGAACTCAGATATCCCTGATTTATGTCTCAGAGTTCTATCCATTGCTTGATCCAGCTTCCTCCAGACAGTGTAGAAAATCAATATAAAATCAACAGCAAAGTAGACGAAACCTACACATCTTAATGCATCTTATAGGTACATTATGTGAGTGCTGACTGCTTAATAACATTTTAATTATTTTTTCAAAATATTGTATATGCTATTTTGTTTTATATTTTAGTTCATTTCTCATCAATAAATATTTCTTAGGAAAAACGACAAATTAATACTCTTGGATTCAACCTTCTAATCTCATTATTAGAAAAAAAATCTTGAATCCCTACTTGCTATATAGGATAGGTGTGTGTGTGTGTGTGTGTGTGTGTGTGTGTGTGTGTTTGTGTGTGTGTGTGTGTGTGTGTGTATAGGCAAGATAAAACCTGATGTACAGTCTTTTATTTTAAATCATACAAACCAATTCTGATGTAGAAATGTCAAATAATATGACAGGCTTTTATTTATGTAGTCACTAGTAAATTAATCCAATTCCTTTTATTTTCCAACAAACTAGATGTAAAATACACTAATTTATTGATATTTAAATGTTTTCAAGTATTTGTGGTAACTACTAGGTTGTGGATTTTTTGTTTGTTTTGTTTTGTTTTTTTGTTTTTTGCTTTTTTGGAGGGCAATTGGGATTAAGTAACTTGCCCAAGGTCACACGGCTAGGGTTTTTTTTTTTTTTTAATTTGTGTGTGCATTAAGTGTCTGAGGCCGCATCCAAACTCAGGTCCTTCTGACTCCAGGGCCAACGCTGTACTTACTGTGCCACCTAGCCACCCTTAAGGTTGTGGATTTTCATAGTATTTTCCTTTTTCTCCTCCTTCACCCACCCTTCTACTAGGGTTGAATTTGGCATTAGTTCTTACACTCATTACTTTCAATAAGGTAAAGTCTGGTTTAGGTTATATAATATTTTCCCCCCTTCTTTAGTCCAAGAATCAAGCAAACATCAATTTATGTAAGAGCATCTTCCCCTCCCCTCGAAAATACTCGTAACAATTAATTTGGGGGCAGCTAGTGTAGCAGCAAGCACCCCAATATCCCCAGGGTGACTGCCAACACAGGTTCTTAGATCTGCTTTTCAAAAGGAAAGCAACTCAAAATGGGTTAACAAGCTTACTTTAATCAAACAAACATACATTACCTAGTTCAGGGGAAAAAGGTCAGCACCCCAAACTTCAGAGTTACAGAACTTACAGATCAAACAGACAGGCTTCCAAACTGTCCAACCATTATATCAATACCAAATCACAGTTACCAGAGAGGGAAGCATCAACATCTGGGTTTTCAAAGCCGGGGGGCTCTCAACAATGGCTTCCCAGAGTCTCATCTGGTCAAATCACACAACACTTCTCAAAGTGAGCCCCAATGCAAAGCCTCTCCTCAGGGCTTATATAGCCTTCTCTTGGCTCAGAGAATGTAACAACCTCCTTGACCCACTGCCCAATCACAAAGTATCAAGGTGTGGGCTTTCCTGAAAAACAAGCCTCCCACCACAGGCTCCAGGTGCACTTAAGCTAGGGGCAGGGAAGATCTTTAAATCTGCATTTCCATTACAGCTAGTTGGGCAGTGGATAGAGTGCTGCGTCTGGAGTCAGGAAGACTTATATTCGTGATTTCAAATCTAGCCTCAGACACTTAGTTACTGTCTGATTCTGAGGAAGTCACTTAACTCGTGTTTGCCCCAGTTTCTCATCTGTAAAATAAACTGGAGGACAAAATGGCAAACCAGTCCAGTACCTTTGCCAAGAAAATTCCAGATGGGGTCATGAAGAGTTGAAGACAACTGAAACAACTCAACAACAGCAACAACAACAACAAAACTACAGCATTAATTTGGGTGCTTTACCACAAGTGAGACTTACCCAGAGTTGTCCTGTGTGTTCAATTAAAAAAAGAGAAAGATTCATACTTGAAAAAAAAAAATAGTGACCTTTGACTCATTTGTAATGTATTCTGATTATTCTATAGATTACATTGTTAAAAAATACAACAAGCAAAATGTTATTAGTGCTCTCTTACCACAGTATCAACTTAACTGCCTAAATCTGTAAAACACAAACACAGGTTATCTCTAATTATCTAGTGGATTATTGATGAATTTCTAAGAAATACTCAAAACAATTAATTTTAAAATCATATTGAAGTTGTAAATCTCTATAAAATAGACTTTTTTCGCATTATGGGGTGGGGACAAAATAAATGTTATAGAATTAAAAACAAGCATAATACTAATGATACCTTCACACAGACACAGTTTGGCAGCAATGTTATGCCAAAGTATCTGGGCATAATTGTCAAAAGAAAAGTGCAAATTAAATTCCCCAGGCTACCAAATATATAGAAGACTGAATCATTAAATCTCTTGCCAATTTAAAAGCTAAATTGTTATTCACTCAGTAAATATAGTAAAGGGTCTGTTAGTCATCCCCACTCAGACTTTTGAACATAATTTATGGAAATAAGGATCCCTGTATTTGCTTCGGCAAGACTATGACAAAATTGATTTTGTTTCAAGAGATCTAATGTTAAAAATTTAATTGTATTTGGATCTAGTTTTATCATTGAACTTGTATTTGCCATTCAAGAGTTCTCTTCCTATAATCATATTACAGATTTCCCAATTCCTTTAAAGATATTCCAGCTAAATATTTAAAATATATAGACTTTGAAAAATCCATGCAGAATTGAAATCAGAGCAAGTTCAAACATAAAGATGAGTTTACACAAATCTTTCATATATTCTCCTTTTCCTATGAATTAATACATTCTTTATGTTAAGCTGATATTCCAGATTCATTGACAACTATTCTTTGGAAGCAGGAGTAGAGAAGGAATATACATACTCTTATCAGTTCACATTTCTTTAGAGCTTTAAGGTTTACAAGGAACTTTCACAAAGCCCTTGTATGGTATTTAGTAAAAGTATTATCCTCATTTTATAGATGTTGAAACAAAGACTCTGAGAGTTTAGATGAGTTGCCCACAAACATGCAAGTACTTCTTAAGTTTCAGAGATGTGACTTGAATCCTTAACATAGTCAAACAGATATTCACACATTTTCCCCTAATTGGTACACAACTGTATAATCTGCTTTCTGATTTGGAACTGTATGATATAAAGGGGACTACTATAATGTAGGGGAAAAGGAAAGAGAAGAGAGATGTTTTGGAATGCTAATTCCAAAAACTTAACTAGCATACTTCAGGTTCAACTTTGAAATAATTTTATACATACTCTTACAGCATCACAGCCTACTGATCAAATTAATCATACTAAGCCTGAGTGGCTGAACAGTTAAGGGAAGCCAAGAGAAATTCTAGAATTTATAGTTCAAAGGAACCACAAAGACGATCTAGGATGACATTGCCCCACACCTACACCCACCCATTTTAGAGATGAGATGCAGGGAGAGTCAAGGAGTTGTTTGGGTGTTATGGTTATTAAATAGCAGATGTGATTCGCACTCACATCCTTTAACTCAAAATGCAATGATCTTGTCACTGTCACAAAAAAAGTCTGCAGTCACACAAAAGTAGAGGGATTGTTTGTGGTGTGCCAGGAAAGATGATGACAAAACTAGACTGATAAAATTGCCCCTGAAACTTAGTTTCTTTACACAATGAGACACTCCAGAAAAATCCATTTCCTTTCATCTGCTTTCATTTTCATGTTCTATGTAGTTGTACATCTACACACACACACAAACATGAACACACACATACACACATATACATTTTAAATATAATTGTATTTATTCCCAATTACATGTCAAGACCATTTTTAGCATTCATTTTTACAAGATTTTGTGTTCCACATTTTTCTCCCTTCCTCACTTCCTTCCTTCCCCTCCCTTCATCTGAAAATGGTAGGCAATTTGATATAGGTTATACAAGTGCTATCATATAAAATATATTTCCATATTAGTCGTAGTTGAATAAAAAAAACAGTCAAAAGGAAAAAATGTGAAATAAGAGTAAAGTAGGTAAAAGAAAATTATATTTTGATCTGCATTCGGAATCTTTCAGTTCTTTTTCTGGATGTGTATAGCATTTTCTTTGGTGTATCCTTTGTACTTTTCTTAGATAATTGTGTTATTGAGAAGAGCTGAGTCATTTGTAGTTAATCATCACACAATGTCACTGATACTGTGTACAATGTTTCTACCAGGTCTGCTCATTTAACTTTGCATCAGTCCATGCAAGTCTTTCAAGGTTTTATTGAAATCTTCCTGTTCATCATTTCTTATAACACAATATTATTCCATTATATTCATATAGCACATCTTGTGCAGCCATTTCCCACTTGATGAGAATTCCATCAGTTACAAATATTTTGCCACCACAAAGAGAGCTGCTATAAATTTTTTTGCACATGTAGGTCCTTTCCAGTTTTTTATGATCTCATTGGGAGACAAATCTGGTAGTGCTATTGCTAGATCAAAGGACTAGATCACAGTCTGGTTGTCCTTTGGGCATAGTTTCAAATTGCTCTCCAGAATGGTTGGATCTGTTCACAACTCCACTAACAGTACATTAGTGTCCAAATTTTACCACATCCTCTCCAAAATGTATGATTTTCCTTTTTTTTTTTATATTAGCCGATCTGATGTGTGTGTGGTAGCATCTCAGAGTTGTTTTAATTTGTGTTTTGATAATCAACAGTGATTTAGAGACCTTCATATAGCTATAGATAGCTTTGATTATTTCATCTGGAAACTGCCTGTTCATATTCTTTGACCATTTATCAATTGTGAAATATAAATACATATAAATAAATATATATGAATATATAAATATAATGATAAAATAAATAAATATAATGAATATAACTATATATAATGAATATACATATAATGATTATAATTTATATTTTTCAGGTCAGTTGTCTTTTCCATGCAGTATTTTACATTTTCTTCTATTTTTTCATTCTTTTAAATTTGTTTGATTGATTCTTGGTATCTCATGGTCATTAGCTTCCATTTGCCCAATTCTAACTTTTAAGGGTTTTTTTTTTCCTCAATTAGCTTTTCCATTTGGCCAAGTATATTTTTACTTTTTTTTTTTTTTTGAGGGGTGAAGGTAGGGTAATTGAGATTAAGTGATTTGCCCAAGGTCACACAGCTAGTAAGTGTTAAGTGTCTGACACTGTATTTGAACTCAGGTCCTCCTGACTCCAGTGCCAATGCTCCACCTATGCTTCACTGCACCACCTAGCTGCCCCTATATTTTTAAATGAAGTATTTTCATTTTCCAAACTATTGACTCTTTTTTCATAATTCTCTTGCATCATTCTCATTTCCTTTCCAATTTTTTCTTCTGCCTCACTTTTATTTTTTTAAACTCTTTTTTGAGTTCTTTCATGCATTCTTTTTGAGCTTGAGACTACTTACAATTTTTCTTTGGGGCTTTACCCTTAGGTTTTTTTGACATTGCTGTCTTCTTTTTGAGTTTGTGTTTTGATCTTCACTGTCACCACAATCACTTTCCATGGTCAAATTCTTTTTGTTGTTGTTGTTGTTTTTTTCTCATCTTTTTGTGGCCTTTTTCACTTTCTTTGAAATCTGAGCTCTGCTCCTGGGGTGGAAGGGGGACTGTCTCAGGTTTCTTGTGTCATTGGCTGTACGCCCTGTCTATTTACCTGGTACTTCACTGATATTGTCCTGAAGACAATGGAGGACCCTCATGTCTGGTGCTATACGAGGAGATGAGGTGTGGTGTGCCTGATGCTGCTGGACATCCTAAGGTCCCTGCTAAGCCAGGGTCCTAGTGCTGGCATCTGGTATATCCTGAGACCAATGGGATTTTTCTGCATTTCCCGGGCCTGCACTGAAACATCTGGTGGTCTGGTCACTGGAGGTTGCCTGTTTGTTTGGGGTTATGTGAAACACATGGTGGTTCTCAGGGATGGAGCCTGACTATTTCTCTGACTATGCTGAGGCATGTGGGGGCCCTGGTGTTGGCATTTGGCTGCTCCACTGAACTGGAGATCAGGATCTCTTGCTGCTTTGCTGGGGTTTAGCTTGCTGCTGGTTTGCTAGGACACATCTTCTCCTGGACTGGATTCTCCTTTTACCTGAGTGACATAGACCTTTCTTGCCAATCATAGAAGTTTGCTGGACTAAAAAATTGTTTCACTCCATATTTTTGCTTGTTCTACTGTTCTATGATTTGTTTTAGAGAGCTGTTTTGTGGTTGTTTGAAGGTGAATATGGGAGAATTACTACTTATTCCACCATCTTGGCTCCCAGAAGTAGACCTATATATATATATATATATATTTAGCTCTGATTAGCAATGTTTCTATTTACCTTCAATTGAAAACTAAATCCTTTATTTTTTATTTTTTTTGCTTTTTGGAGGGCAATTGGGGTTAAGTAACTTGCCCAAGGTCACAGGCTAGGTTTTTGTTTGTGTGTGTTAAGTGTCTGAGGCCGGATCCGAACTCAGGTCCTTCTGACTCCAGGGCCCACGCTCTACTCACTGCACCACCTGGCCGCCCAATCCCTTAATTTTTAACTATATACATGTATTATTTCATGAAAGGAATTCTATTTATCTATCTATCATCTTTCTATCATTTCTAGTATCAATTTAGAGGCTTTTATAGATATAGAATTTATCCAGATAATAAGATTATTAGATTCTAGGTTCTGTAGCTAAATAACCCACCTCTACTACTTTATCTAGCATTTAAAAATTTTTCATATTTCTCCTTTGGAAGTTTCAATTCACTGAAGTATCGACCACCATCTTATTCATTCTCTAATTTCACTATTAGGAGTATTTCAATGGTATAATAAAGAAGCATTATATTTTCATGACAAGTTGAAAAGTAATATAAAAATTCACTAATTTTGAAAAAAGTAAACCATGGCAAAAAAAAAAAAACTGCCCTCTTGGGTCTTTTTTATTCTTGTCTTTTCTCCATCTCTTATCTTTTCCAAATGAAGGCAGTATTGTAGGGCTCGCTATGGGAGACTTTGAAAGACCAGACATGTCTCTTAGGAGAGCTAGCTAGACAGTGAGACTTCAAAGGATAGGCACAGTTGAGCTTAACTGCCTTGTTCTCTGAAGTCTTATATTCTCTGAAACCCTGCTGTCTCTTGTTAGTTGTGTTAAAAGGAGCTGGTTTCAGCCAAGTAATTTGGAAAAGAGAAGGTGGTGACCAAAGAGAAGAATGATATAGAAAAAGGAAAATGGAAAAAGAAAGAGAATGCTTTGCTGGCTTCTAACTCAACTCAGTTATTTATTTATTTATTTTAAGTTTGTCAGAAATGAATTAATTTATTTTTCATCCGCATGTTATTTTAACATACAAATATACCAAATTCCATAGGTAGAATGAAGGTTATGTTTTGTTTTGTTTTGTTTTTTGGTGAGTTGACACTTTATAAAATAAGAATGTAGAGATCAAATGGAACCATATTCTATGTATTTTGCAAAAATCTTTTCCATTTATATTATATAGTCTTTTCCATGTGAGTAGTTTTCATATGATTCCAAAGATATTCCTTATTAAAGTAGATTTTCTAAGGTATAACTACGATGGATTATTCAATGTTATATTTTATGCTTAAATACTTAAGGGGTATTTCCATAAATATTGTTTATGCATAATTCCTTAGAGATTTCTTTTCTTTTTTGAGACATTTCAGTTCAGGAGAGAAAAAATAGTTAGTTAAATAAAGCTAACTTTCAGATTAGTTTCTTATATTCAGACTTAAAATTTTCTACAATTTCCATTTGTATTAGCTTACTATTTATTGTAAGACATATACTTAGTTCATATTTTGCCTTCTTTCCCTCTTTCCTCTCTCCCTTCCTTCCTTCTTTCCGTCATAAATCATAACCATTTTGTTCTAGGAATTACAGTCTGGTAAGACTCACAAAAATGATAAAAATTCAGTGCAATATTTGAGCATGAATAAATGCTCAAATGGGCTACATAATATTAAATGGTATAGGATGTTAGAGAAAGGAGAAATCAGTGTGAATTGAACTATTCAATTCAAATTTTATTAAGTACCTATTTTATGCAAGGCACTATGCTAACTAGTCAGAGGATAACTTTTTGAGTGAACTTATTCAAATTGGGATCTAAGGAATGGATAGAATTATGGTAAACAGAGGAGGAAAACAATTTCAGAAAGTGCATGGAGTTGATTATAACAGTTTGAGGATGGCTTTAAGAAGCATATCAAACTCTTGTACCATTCACCAACAGTAGTTTATTAATCACTGGTATTCACTTATTTGGGGATGTCATATAACCTCTATGGATTTGTTTCTTCATCTGTAAAAAAAAGAGGATTTTAGAGTAGATTATCACTCCCACAATCCTAAAATTCAGGGAGAGATGTTTCTTTGTCATTATGACCTCTTAAAATTTTTTAGAATATTACTTTGTTGTTGTTGTTGAGACGTCCAACTGTTTGTAGTTTTCTTGGCAAAGATACTGAAGTGGTTTGCCATTTTCTTCTTCAGATCATTTTATAGATCAGACACTGAGGCAAATAGGGTTAAGAGACTTGCCCAGGGTACCACTTTCAGTAAGTCTCTGAGGGGGATTTGAACTCAGGTCTTCCTGACTCCAAGTTCAACCCTCTATCTACTGTTCCACCTAGTTACATAGTGTGCATTCTTAATTCTCATGGGCAGGAAGTCAAATCAGAAGGAATGTTATGACGTAAGTTAAAAAAAATGCCTACCACTTTAAATCATTAGGTTATTTACTGAAGAAATAAATAGAAGAAAAAAGTTGGTTGGTTGTTTTTCATGCTTGAAGAAGACTAAAATTATGTCACTATGTCAATGTCAATTGTCATTTTGTCTGACTGTCTCTGATCATGAGCTTGGAAGTCTCTACCATTGGTTGGACACAAATACCCCATATGAACATTGAAAGTGGAGATGTTTCTAGATTTGTGCACCTCAAGTGTATTTTGAACTACTGAAATTCTCTTTGCACACAGAGCACTGTGCTTTTTTTGATGCTGGCACACCATGTTGGGCAGTACCACGCCAGTGTCTCCTATGTCTTACAATGGATACCAAAGCTTTTCAGACACCTTGAGAGTGTCCTTGTATTGATGGGGTACTTGGGATGTATATATGTTTATAACATCAATCTATGTTTGTAACATCAGTATGTAATATCAATCTGTAACATCAGTTTGTAAGTGGGGTGCTTTGGGATCTATGTCTGTAAAATCAATTTGTAAAAGCAGTCTGTAAAATCACACTTCCCCCTCCCCAGTCTCAAAGCATTAACTCTGTCCCTTCCCCCTGCCAGCACTCTGCCCGGCAACAACTCAAGAACTGTTTATCTCTGCTTGAAACAATAAGCTACCTATGAATCCTTCACTAAACTATCTAAAAACATTTTTAGGTTAGGCAAATGTTATCTCCCTTAGCTAGAGTGGCCAGGTGCACCATGAATTCTTCAGTACCCTATCTATAGGGTAACTCCTTAGCCAATTATACCCACACTGTGTCTCTGATGGCCTTGGTCCCCAACATCTATCTTGTCAAGCTTGACATTGATGGGTCGCAGGCTGGGTACTCTTTAGTGGCCGTGACCGAGGATTGACTTTAGTGACATGTCAGGCCTAAAACCACACCTCCAGGTAGCCCACCCTTGGGCTATTTCCGAGTGAATCATGGGCAATACGCCTGCACAGTTGATATTAAAAGTGTGTGGTCCTTTAAGCACTGACCACTCCTTAACTCCTCCCTGATCCTCCCTTACTCACCTAGTTAGCATAATTGGCACCTGATTTACTGTCTTGACTCCATAAAACTATACCTGTGATTTCTTTAAGTTTGCAGGTTCCATAAGAATCCTTGCCCGCTGTGCTGTACAGTGTAACAATAAACTTTACAATCTCGGCTTCCAAGTTTACTTGAGCCTGGTGAATTCTTTCCAGACTGAATTGCAGGGTTTCTGGTCGTTGAGAGTGATCAGGGTCCCTGTTAGAACCTATTACCCTTCCCTATCCTTATCACCTTTCCCTCATCAGTATCACCTCTAACCTTCATGTGACAGTTTGTCTTGTGTGACTTTTCTGGGAAATTATCTTTTAGGCAAATATAATTTGACATTGTAATGGCATGGCCAGTCCATCAGAGCTGTAGTCTCTGAAATAAACTTTGACTGCATGGCAGTTCAACTTAAGAAAGGCCCTCAGTGTCTGACACATTATCTTGCAGTTGATCTTCAGGGTCTTTAAGATGATCAATTCAATTTCCTGGCATAGTGTTGTTAGACTATCCAGATTTCACAGGATTATAACAATGAGGTTAGTACAATGGCTCTATAGACCTTCAGTCTGGTAGTCAGCCTAATACTTATCTCCCACACTTTGGAATCTCCTGAACACTGCGCTAGTTTTGGCAATGCAAATGTCAACCTTATCATCTATGTGTATATTCCCAGAAATTATACTGCTAAGATAGATGAATTTATCCTCAGCATTCAAAATTTCTCCATTTGCTGTAACCTATCTTTCCATATGTGGATGGTGAGGTGCTATTTGGTGGAGAACCGTTGTTTGCTTGGTATCAATTATCAGGCCAGAATAAGCACAAGCAGCAAAGAATTAATCCACACTCTATTGTATCTCAGCCTCAGAAGCTGCATCAAGTATATAATCATCTGCAAACAAAAAGTAACATACCAACTCTCCCTCCACTTTAGTCTTGATTTTTAGCTTTTTCAAGTTAAATAATTTACTGTCAATGTCCTAGCTGACCTTAATGCCATTTTTATTCTTAATGAAAACATCTGAAAATACTGCTGTAAAATATCATGCTAAAATACATGGAAACAAGTACACAGCCCTGCCTCACTCTACTAGTAACTGGGAAAGCAGGAAAGCACCATCCATAGTCCAGAAACTGTTCAAGCATGACATCATGAAACTTGCATGCAATACTGATGGACTTCTCCACAAAACCAAATTTTGCCATGATTTTCCACAGACCTTCAGGACTGACAGTATCAAAGACTTTAGTCAGATCTATGAGCATTGTATGCAAATTTCTTTTCTACTTCTAGAATTTCTTCTGAAGCTGTTAGGAAACAAATACCATATCAACAGTTCTTTGGCCCTTTCTGAAGTGACACTGGCTCTTGGGTAGATGACCATCTTTCAGGTGAAGTATCAGCCTATTAAGGAGAACACTGGCAAGAATATTTCCAGCAATGCCTAAGAGAAAGACTCCTTCGTGATTAGAACACAACAACCTATTTCCCTATTCTTCATAGAGATGAACAATGGAAGCAACATTGAACTGCTAGGGGATAACCTCCTCTTTCCATATTATCCTGTCAACTTTTGTATGAGCAATGGACCCTTTGCTTTGTAAATCTCAGCTAGAACAGAATCAGCATCAGATACTTTGCCAAGTGAGAGGAGCTTAATAATGTTCAAAACCATTTTTTCATTTGGATGTTCAGCTAGAAAGTAATTGACTTCAACCCAAGGTTGTAATGTTAATGGGATTTAAGATCTTCCCATTAATAGGTGTTATGTGGAGCCCATTAATGGAAGCTTAATTAGTGGAGGCTTGTTTTTCAGGAAGGCCTACACTTTTCATTACTTTGTAATTTAGGCATTAGGTCACAAGGTGTGATGCCCTCTGACCCTGAAAGAAGCATATATATATATATATATATATATATATATATATATATATATATATATATATATATATATATATATTCTGAGGTTAGCATTTTTCTTTGGAACTCACTCATTCGAAGAGTATTCTTGTGATTTAACCAGATGAGACTCTGGGTAACCTTTAAGGACACCCCCTAGCTTTGAAAAATCCACATGTTGGTGATTCTCTCTCTGGTAACTATGTATATATTGCCTTGGTCAGACAGTTGAATCTATCTATTGATCTGTGCTAATTTGTCAGATGGTTAGAAGCCCTGTCTGTAGGTCTTTGTTTCTCTACTTATATTTTCTCTGTTTTCTTTGTTTGGATTTTTTCCATAGTTCAGGGTGCTGATTTTCCCCCTGAACTAATGAATGTAATTCAAAAAGGTTGTTGACCTCTTGGACAGTTATCTTTCCTAGTAAAGCAGATCTAAGAACCTGTGCTAGTAGTCATCCTGAGCATGCCAGCGTGGTTGCTGCTACAGAAGTATACAGTAAATAGCTTTAGCATTACTTGATAATAGTCTATTGAGAACTATCTTAATAAATGCCATGGTCTACACCAAGTCTCTGAAAGCTACTCACTCCTTTTCTGATCCACTGTTGTCAACTCTGTGTTGGCTTAACTTTAGCTCGCAGTTAGCAAAAATCTGTTTGCACATGGAGAATTTCTCTAATCTGTTGACATTGTCTTCCAGTAGCCATTTTTCCTTGGGGCCACCACTTTTGTTGAATACAAGTGCTTATGGTAAAGAGGATGAGTCATTGACTGATCCAGCTCTCTGGGCCACACATTGCTTTCGTCAGTGTCACATCCCATCTGTCTGTTTTGCTTAAATGTCAATGTTTGCTGTGAAGGTTCATAAATGAAGTTTTATTACATTTAGGTAATTGGAAGACAGTTTTGGTCATGAGATCATGAGTCACACAAGTCTTCAGTACTAAGTGACCATTGCTGTTGCTAGTTCTGACTCCATTCAGAAAAGACTTCCTGCCATGTCTTATAGTCTAAGCCTACTCTGGCATTAAAGTTACCCAGAATTATAGGATTTTTTTTCTGGCACATGGATAATGAAGGGCTCCAGATCTTCATAAAATTTCTTTTTATCCCCATCAGGGTTTGTTATGGTGGGAGCATACATACTCCATTTTGTTGGTGTGGAATTTTCCTGCAAATGGCAATCACATTTTCCTGAGGCTGCCATTCACTCATTTTGGAAGACATACAAGCTTATTTACTAGATTCGTTTTTATTCCAAAACCTGTGCCAGCTTCATGATGCTCCCTATCACTGCAGTCACTACAGAATACCTACTATCTAGCTCTAACTTCAATAAGATGGCCTTCATTTGACAGTATTGTCAAATTTGTCAATATTGTCAAAATTCTGGGCTGCTATTTGAATGAGGTGCTTGCTGATTTTTTTTTTTTAAGAAAAACAGCTGTTTGTCTTTCAGTCTACTGGATTTCCTGTAGTCCATAAATTTGCAAACAATCCACACATTGAATGGAAACATCTTCACAAAAGTTTCTGTACATTTTGGGAGGTTTTGAACACAAGTTAGGATAACCACCTAGTACAGTAAGCAGGACACGATTAAGTTAGGTAAAAGAGGATATGTTTTAAGGTGCCTTTTATAGCCCCTTCTTCACATAAGGAGGTGAGTAATGTGGTCCTTAAAAAAAATCTGTAGGGGGCGGCTAGGTGGCGCAGTGAATAGAGCTCCGGCCCTGGAATCAGAAGGACCTGAGTTCGGAGCCGGCCTCTGACACTTAATCCATACAAACAAAAACCTAGCCTTGTAACCTTGGGCAAGTTACTTAACCCCAATTGTCCTAAAGGGGCGGCTAGGTGGCGCAGTGAGTAAGAGTGCCGGCCTCGGAGTTGGGATGACCCGAGATCAGATCTGGCCTCAGAAAATGAGCACCCACGCATAAATAATGACTAGCCCTGTAACCTTGAGCAAGTTACTTAACCCCAATTGCTTTAAAAAAAAAATCTGTGCAAATTTGTAACTATGACCAGAAGGCTATAAAACTATGCATATCCTTTGATCCTACAACACTACTACTAGGTCTCTAACCCAAAGAGATCATAAAAAAAAAAAAACAGAAAAGGATCCATATGTACAAAAATATTTATAGCAGCTCTTTTTTTGTGTTGGCAAAGAACTGGAATCAAGGGGAATGCCCATCAGCTGAGCAATCACTGAACAAGTTGTGGTATATGAATGTAATGGAATACTATTGTTCCTTAAGAAATGATGAGCAGGCAGATGTCACACATCCCTGGAAAGGTATGAACTGATGCTGAGTGAAGTGAGCAGAACCAGGAGAACATTATATACAGTAAAAGCAACATTTTGTAGTGATCAATTATGATAGACTTAGCTCTTCTCAGTGATGCAATGATTTAAGACAATTCTAAGGAGCTCATGATAGAAAATACTGACCACCTCTAGACAAAGAATTGTGGAGTCTGAATGCAGATCAAAGCATACTCTTTTCACTTTTTTTCTTTCTTGTGATTTTTCCCTTTTGTTCTGATTCTTCTTTCACTATATGTCTGATGTGGAAATGTGTTTAACATGATTGTACCTATATCAGACGGCCTGCTATGTTGGGGAGTGGGGAGGGAAAGGAAGGAGAAGAGTTGAAAAAAATTTGGAGCTCAAAATCTTACAAAGATAAATGTTGAAAAGTATCTTTACATGTAATTGGGGAAAAAAAAAAACACTTTAAAATTAAAAAAAAGTTTGCTTACACACCCAAAATGCTGCTGAATCCTGTTGCTGCTTCAGTCCAGTGAGATGATTCTACACTTTGGATTGCTTGGATTCAGGGTTGTGACTACAGCTCCAGTGTATCTCTATCTGTTGCTGCAGCATTTTCCTGTTGCCCTAGAATTTTGAGATAGGTAAAAATGGTAAAATGGTATGGGTAATATATTTTGATGTATGCATAAATTGGATTTAAGTAGGTAATGTTGTAGTAAGTCTCACCCCCACCCCCACCCCCACCCAGAATCATTAGAATTCAGTGGCAAGTCAAAAGTTGAGATGACTCATGATGGTTTAGGATACAGTAAATGATCTTGGTGTCATCAATGTCTGACCAAGCTCTCAACATTCTATAGCATTTGTTTCTACTATTTTCATGATTTTTTGGAACAATTTTGTCATATCTACCTATTTAGCTCAGGAATTCTTCATATGTTTACAGGGGAACACCTCACTAATTTGCTGATGGTTTCAAGATGTCTTGGTTACTTTTAGTCTCTTTAGCTCAAGTGGTTTACTTGGATGTTATTATGGGGAATATAGCTCAATATTTGAGGTTCATCAGTGCAAATGGAAAGATAGATAAAGTAATGCATTGTGAAGTTGTAATGGAAATGCAAATTTGAAGATCTTCCCTGACTCTAGGCCCTTTGATAGGCTTAAGAGACTCAGAGAACCTTCCTGTATTTGAAAATATACTCTGCCTGCTAATAGGCTGAATGTGGTCACATGGAGCCTATGGTAGGAAGCTTGTTTTTCAGGAATGCCTACACCTTGATACTGTGTGATTGGGCAGTGGGTCAAGAGGGTTGTTACATTCTCTGACACAGGAGAAGGCTATATAATCCCTGATGTGATGCTTTGCTTTGGGGCTCACTTTGAGAAGTGTTGTGTGATTTGACCAGATGAGTCTCTGGGCAGCTGTTGAGAGCTCCCCAGCTTTGAAAACCCAGATGTTGATGCATTCCTCTCTGTTAATTGTGATTTGGTATTGATGGAATGATTGAATAGTTTGGAAGCCTGTCTGCTTGATCTGTTTGTTTCTCTGTCTTCTAAGTTCCGTCTGTATAATTTGAAGTTCAGGATACTGACCTTTTTCCCCTGAACTAGGTAAATGATATATGTTTGATTAAAGTAAGCTTGTTAACCCATTTTTGAGTTGCTTTCCTTTAGAAAAGCAGATCTAAGAACCTGTGTTGGCAGGCCCCCTGGGGATGTTGGGGTGCTTGCAGCTACAGAAGTCTAGGACTCTCACTGATCTGGGTAGAATTTCCTCAGAGCAACATCATCCTCCAAAGACATCAATACGCATTTAAAGATGAAAAAAATATTGCTAAATATAGAGGTGGCATCATTTGGTATTTTTTCAACTAACTCCATGCCAACTGTGAAGACAGCAGAGAATAAGAAAATTCTCTAGCCTTAATAACAGTTGACTTGACAGTTACAGGTGGAATAAAAGTATGCTTTTAACAAGTTTGAAAGCATATTTCATTTTGGGGGATAGAACTAGCATCCAGCAGTTCCATGCTGGGATATGTACTCTGTTAACCATTTACTAAAAGAACTTTGTTGGGTCTGGAAATTATTAAAAACCCAAGACTGAGAATTGGGGGTAGACAGAGAGGGTGGAAGCTTACTTGTAGCTATGTGCTACATCAAGACAGAGAAGGGCTACCCTTTCCTGAGACCCTGTCTTTTTTTTTTTCCAAACAAACATAAACCTCTTCCTATCAAACCCCTCAGCTACAATTTCACAGTGTTTGGAAGATCCAGGGTCATCATTTGCCTTTTGAAACATTTAGGGTTTTTTCTGCCTTCACTTTTTCTGACATTCACCACCACAGTTCTCACCTCTTTGTACTCTTCAATAAAACCTATTCTAGCTTATAATAATTTGTGTTTTAGGATCTCACTAGGACAACTAGCTAAACTGATCATCTGATTCACATTAATGACCTAATGAGAATTAGAGGAAACCCTTTGAAGGTTCTTCCCCACCCTGAAAGACATATATATTTTAGTAATGATTTGGTGATTCTTTTCACTAGCCCTGAGAAGACTGCAAAGGGACTTTAGGTTCAAGGACAGGAAAGTGTTTTGGCTGGCCTTTTGTTGTAAAAGATATCATCAGGGATATATGGTCAGCCCTCAAAGTATATACAGCCTTGCAGGCTCTCTACATTATGATTATAGACTGAATCATGCTCATTCTTGTTACTTAATAAACTATAAACTGGAATATCAACTATATGCCAATGAACAGAAACTAAAAAAACAAAAATAAAGTTCCATTGGATGAAGTAATTTGGAATTTGAATTTATTGTTTCCTTTTAGTTATTCATATATGGATGTTCTCTCTCTTCAAGAACTTTACCAAGAATATGGACAATGTAGTCATTCTTCATTATTATTTTCTAGTGGAAAACTGAAGAAGAGATAGCATACTACAATAGAAAGAACACTAATTTATCAAAGAACATCAATTTAAACACTGGTTTTTCTGCTTACTAAAATGTGACTCAGTAAGTCATTGAACTTGCCATATTTTCCTCATCTGTATAATGAGGGAATTGAATTTGTTTACTTCTAGGTCTCCTTCTGCCTTTCAATCTGGGAGACTTTTCAGTCTTGTTGAAAATTTTCCTATCAGCTCTAGAGCCAAATATAAACTCTCAAATATAAGCTCTACAGAACTTGGACCCTAAGCACATTTCCCAACTTATTGGACATTACTCTCCCTCCTGCCTTCTGTGATACACAGACTTACATAATATCTCTCTGCCCCTCACAAACAATGTTACATCTATTGTCAATGTTCTTTGCAGTAGCAGTTCTATATATCTGGAATGTACTCCCTCCTTACTGCCTTCTCATAGGTTCCTTCTCTTCCCTTATGACGTGGCCTAACTACCATCTTCCTTCTCTATATTTTTTCCCAACCTCCCCTCCCAAAATGCTTTTGCCATACCTCAGAAACTATGTTGAATTTAACTACCTGGTATATATTGTATTTGCTAATGTTTTGTTTATGCTACATGATGTAATGGCAAGCAAAATAGCACTTAACTCCTTGTTTCAGCTCTTCAAGTGCCTTTGAACCTTACTTGTAATTTTAACAAGTCTTTGTTAGAAATAGAACCTGTGAAGCTCAAAGTAGGAGGAACTCGCCAAAGACAGGAACAGGAAGGACATAAGAGGAAGGAGTAGAGGAGATATAAGCTTGAGCAGAGGTAGGGGGAAGGACATCTGTGGTGCTGGTACTGTCTGTTCTATCTATGTTAATGTTACTTTGTCATACCTGTCTGCTGACAGAGGACCTTTGTTGTCATTACAGAAGCCCTGAGACCTTACTACTGTTTCAGAAGCCCTGAAAGAGGGCTTTACTGCTGTCTGTTTGTAGAAGTCCTGAAGGAGGGTTTTACTGATGTTTTCGAGGTTCCAGGACTTTGCTGATGATTTGTGCTAATTTCTCAGACAGAAGCCCTGTCCACTGGTATGTGTTGATTTCACAGGCAGAAAGAGAATTGATGAGAGTGCCAGCAATGTGTGTGAATATTGTTGTAACTCTGCTAAGCTTGATGTGTGGAACTGGACCAGGAACTGGACTGTGAGCCTGGAGTTGCTTACCTGTGAATCAGGGTGACATTTGTGTGAATTCAGGTAAAAGAGGCATGGAAGAGGGACCATGGAGTTTGGGAATCAGTCTTGAAGTCTAAATAAAAGGACCTTTACTTGGGTACTTACTGCTGGCTGACAAGATTAAGACAATGAGACCTGGAGGTAGGAAACCTGTGTTCTTTACACTCTCCATTAGCCAGTTTGGATGATTGTTCCTTAAGGATGATTGGGAGCCAGTCTCCAATCAAAATGAAACAAGGCTTTCTGGCTGACAAGATTAAGACGGTCCTGTGGTGAAGTCACTAGGAAGGTGGGGGTGGTGGTCACTTATCTCTAGGCTGGGCCTGCCCACCCCTAGCCTTTTGTGAGAGCCAGTGTAATGCAGATACATGAGGAGCCCCCCCCCACACAAGGGCTGCAGAGCCCTTGGTCCTGGGCAGTCTCCACAGCATACCAAGGCCAAAGTCCCAGCAACTTGTACCCCTCCCCCCATCACCAAGTTTGTCAGGGACACTGATAGCAGCTCTTGGTTTGGCTTAGGCCCTAGCTACCATGTGTTTCAGCGGTAGCCTGTCCTGGGGGACCATCAGGCCCCAGAGGCCCCGGCTCCGCTCCTCTGCAGCTGCTTCCTGGGTGAGGGTCACCCTACAGTAGTTGATTTTCATCACATTTATATTTATCAAAGCCCAGTCATTATGTCACTTTCAAATGGTGCTAATGAAAATTTCCACAACAAGGCCCTGACATCACCTTATCCAGGTTCAGAAGTCCAACATATTGATGCCAATGAGAAAATGGGCTGTCTTGTTGAGTGGCTGGCGGAGTAAAATCCCCTGGAATACACTGTAGTCCCTGAATTCACTGGACCCATGTAGGCAGATTCACAGATGAGTGGAAGAAATTTTTCTCCAAAGCTTAATGAAAAGGATGGGCATGTTGAATGAAAGAGTCAGAATAGCTTGTGTGAGATCGAAAATGGATGACTTTGAAATCCAGCAGGTCAGACAGGACTGATTGGCTGGGAACTTTTGGGGCACTGGGGCCCAAATCATGCTACAGATCCCATCATTACTAAGTGGAAAAGGGATAGCAGTGTAAATAAAGTCATTCATCCTCATTCTGGGGAAAATATCTTACAATTTGCAGCAATCAAAAGGAAAGACTGGAGAATGGGCAATCCCAGGTGGTATGGTGGATCCAGGAGAAAAAATCAGTGCTACCTTGAAACAAGTTTTGTGAAGAAGCTAAGAGCTCCTTCTGGAAATCCAGGGCAGAGAAACAAGAGATGGAGGAGCAGTTACACAAGCATTTCAGCCAAGAACATTTAGTGGTTTATAAGGGATAGGTGATGAGGTATGGGCTCTGGGAACCCCCTAGAGCTCTCATTGAGTCTTTGAGGTACAGGCTCTAGGAACCCCCATTGGACTCTGATTAAATCGTCCCATTTGATGAAGCATTTGCATGAAGCCATCAGCCTTACATTGTGGTCCCAAACCTCTTTTTGGCATTATTCTGTAACTAGATTTCCCACACTCTATTACTAGACTTTCCACCTTTGAGCCTATTAAAATATCAATCCACCCTTTAAACTAGCCTAGCCCACCATTTTCTGTAGTCTCCAGGTAGCCTCCAGCAACTTCCCACCCTTAATGCCTCATTGATCTCATTAACTTGTCCTTTAGACCACCCCTAGATTCCTCCCACAACCTTTTGTATATAAGACCCCATCTTGTCTCCATGTCTGTGAGAGTGCCACAGAATAGTGAGAGTGCCATAGAATGACCTAGCACAGGCTTACTCTGTGTCCAGTACAAGGGAACATTTAATAAACTTTACTTTTCTTTGGATGAGAGAAGACTTGAATTGAATTCATTCAGCAGAACCTGGAATGTTGGTATTTTGGGGGTCTTCAGAGCAACCCTAACCCTCTTTATGGATAACCTCTTCATATTTATGGTTCCCTGACTGGGAAACACAGCTAATCTCAAGCTCTTCTCCAGAAGGTACAAGGTACTTAAGCCTCTGTCTTTCCCTAGTACATTGGAAGTGCATTTTGATTTTGTTTTTGTTTTGTGTGTGTGTGTTTTGGGGGGGCCTGACCTTTCTTGTCCCATTAGGTCAGATAGCTAGGAGGCTGTTTCATGCTCATCCTGACCTTAAGTTCTCAGTCCTGTTTGGTTATTTTGGAGAATATGGACATATGCACAGTTTCTGAAGAATGGAAGTCAAGGACAGATGCCCCATCTGGAAGTATAAGCCAGATTCTTTCAATTATCTTGGAGCTGGGGACCTGGGAACTTTTTTGTGGGCTTTTTTTTGTTTGTTTTTCGAGGCTTACTCTCAAACCTTCCTTTATGGATAAAGGGACTTCCAGGGTTTATACCTATAGCGCCCAAAAGATGTCCTTTGGGTTGTCTTTTACAACATTGGAAAGAACTTAGTTTCTCTGGAGACCCCAAAATACCAACAATATACAGAAGGTTGTGGGAGGAATCTAGGGGTGGTCTAAAGGAGGAGTTAATGAGGTCAATGAGGGATTAAGGGTGGGAAGTTGCTGGAGGCTACTGGAGACTACAGACAATGGTGGGCTAGGCTAGTTCAAGGGTGGATGGATTATTTTGATAGGCTCAAAGGTGGGAAGTCTAGTAACTGAGGTTTGGGCCCAGCCACAGTGTAAGGCTAATGGCCTCATGCAAATGCCTCATCAAATGGGAAGATTTAATCAGAATCAAGGGGGAGGGGGTTCCCCAGAGCCTGTACCTCAAGGAGAGCTCGAGGGGGCTCCCAAAGTTCATACCTCATCAATGTGGATGATCCTTGAAACACTGATAATGCATGGATGGAGACAGAAGCTGGGAACTACCATGATGAAACAGGTGAGACAATGGATAATCTGGCCCTGGAAGCAGGAGATGATGCTGGCAAAATGAAATGGGTGGAAATCAGTGACAAGCTCAAGCTTTTTGATAGTCATTCCCAGTTCATTAGACTTGTGGTTGAGAAGCAAGCAGCAAAATGGAGTGAGGGCTCAGGCCCAGGATGCCATGGATGATGGCTGAAGAATTTCTATGTGTAGTTCAGGTCTTCAGATGAACAGTGGTGGAGTGCACAGAACCCTAATTAGAGAGGACATGTCAGTTATTTGGATGGTGATTTTATTCATTTCTGAAATTATATTTGAATGTTGGCATCACGGGTATGCTAGAAAATAGAGTGGAATGTTTAAAGAGAAGTAAAGCTTTCTATCTAGAAGAGGAATATAAAAAGTAGTCTTCTGTACACGTTATATTTAGACATGGTTTAAACCAAATTAAATTACTGCTGCTTTTTGAAGACTTGCAGACCTAAATAAAGACATGACTGACTGACTGAATATGTGCCTGACTAAATAGATATGTGCCTGATGACTGTTTTCTCCATTTTCTTCCCAGCTGGGTTGTTTGGTTCTTTCCTGTCATTCCTTCCCTGTTCTTTCCTGTCATTCCTTCCCTTTTACTGTTCTGCTCTTGAAGCTTGGAGTATTGCTGTTTCTTTTAGGACAGGGTGTGCTTCAGGAAGAGGGACATCATGGGAGAGTCTCCTATAAAGCTGAATTATTTTTGTATCACCTACTTCAGATTTAGCATTGGATGGCCCTGTGGAAACTACTTTTAAGATCTGAACATTTCTGGGTATTCTTAACTTTAAAAGAATCAATTTTATGAAAAAAATCTAGTTATTCTTTTGATGAATGGTGAGAACCAGAGCTCACGTTCTTTCTGTTTTAGAAAATTCTGCTCAATAAAAACTTGTCTAGGAATTGAGTAATTAAAAAAAAAAAAAGATTGAGACAATGTGACCTAGGAGTGGGATACCTTTGTACTTTGTATCCCTTAAGGATGATTGCTCCTTAAGGATGATTGTGTTAAGGACTTACTTGCATGATATCTTTTGTTTAAGACTATGTGAGGCAGCTAGGTAGGGCCGTGAATAGAGCACCAGCCCTGGAGTCAGGAGGACCTAAAGTTCAAATATGACCTCAGATACTGAACACTTACTAGCAGTGTGACCTTGGGCAAGTCACTTAACCTCAATTGTTCTGCCCTCCCCCTGAAAAAAAAAAGGCTATGTGACCACTTTAGTAATAAGTTGTTTATGTTATGTCCTTGTGAATGTTGTACTTTGGTTTCTCCGAATGTTTCTCTTTAGTTTATTGCTGGATAAATAGAGAGTTCACTATACTATGTGATAAGAACCAAAAAGTTATCAACAGTAGCAGACAACAGAAGAGTTTCTTGTTCTTGACTTTACCCATGTATTTTTAAAGTAGGTATCTCCTTCATTAGAATATAATCTGAATATAGAATATATTAGAATATAAACTTGAAAGTAGAACCTGTTTCATTTCTTTTTTGTTTTTTTTGGAAGGGAGAAGGCAAGGTAATTGGTGTTAAGTGACTTGCCCAAGGTCACACAGCTAGTACATGTGTCAAGTGTCTGAAGGTCGATTTGATCTCAGGTCCTCCTGAATCTAGAGCCAGTGTTCTATTCACTGTACCACCTAGCTGCCCTTGTTTCTTTTCTTATACCTATGTCCCAAACTACTAGAAAATTGCAGTGTCTAGCACATAGAAGAAGTTTAATAAATAGAAATGGATTGATTGATATTGTGATTAAGTGTACTTGTACAGGTGTATAATCTAGAGCAGGGTTCTTTGTTTCAAATGCCTCTTTCACTTCCAGGTCTGATAGTGTTCAAAAACATATTTAATAAAATGTATAAGATTAAAAAGACAATCGATTATATTGAAATGTAGTTTCCAAATTATTTTAAAATGTATTTTATTATAGTAATATGCCTAGCTATATTACATAATTTTCCCTAGCAATCTTATGAATTTTGCTGAAAAATTTCTATATACTCTAGTTAAATAACCTTTGTGTAGAGGAAAACAACAGATTACCTTGGTCAGACTTTGGTTAATGGACCCTTTTTGTACCATAATTATGGTAATCTAAACTAATGGTGAACATAAATATTGTGTGTGTGTGTGTGTGTGTGTGTGTGTGTGTGTGTGTGTGTATTTTCTCTTTTGAATCTTTTAGGAGGTGATCAGTAGAGCTTTTCAATTTCTATTTTACTACCTGAATCTAAGATATCAAGACAAATTCCCTTTATAATTTCTTAAAATATGATGTCTTGGCTCTTTTGCTATGGCATTTAGTAATGCAATAATTCTTAAATTATTTTTCCTTGGTCAATTTTCCAAGTCAGTTGTTTTTTCTGATGAGGCATTTCATGTTATCTTCTATTTTTCTTTCATCCTTTTGATTTTGTTTTGCTGTTTCGGGATGTATCCTGGAATCTAGTTTCCACTTCCTTAATTCTTATTTTTAAGGAATGATTGACTTAAGTTTTTCCATTTTTTCAATTCTGGTGGTTTCTTTTTAGGAATCCTTTTATTTTCAGGGAATTTTGTACCTCCTTTTCCATTTGGTCATTTTGCTTATGTTCTTCAGTGAAGTGTGTATGACTTTTGTCATTTGGCCAATTCTGTTGTTTAAAGTGTTATTTTATGCCGTATTTTTTTGCTTCTCTCTCTCTCTCTTTTTTAAAAGCAATTGGGGTTAAGTAACTTGCTCAAGGTTACATGGCTAGTTATTTATTTATGTGTGGGTGCTAATTTTCTGAGGCCAGATTTGATCTCAGGTCATCCCAACTCTGAGGCCGGCGCTTTTCCTCACTTCGACACCTAGCCGCCCCTCGCTTCTCTTTTAATAAGCTGTTAATTTTCTTTTCATAATTTTCTTGCATCCCTCTCATTTCTTTTTTTCCCAATTTTCCTCAATCACTCTTGTCTCTTTCTTTGACTCTTTCATTAATTCTTGTTGGACTTGGGTCCAGCTAATATTTTTCTGTGAGAGGTGTGTGTGTGTGTGTGTGTGTGTGTGTGTGTGAGTGTGTGTGAGTGATTGTTTGCATAGTTTTGTCTTCTTCTGAATTTATGTTTTGCTCTTCCTTGACACCCTAGTATCTTTTGCTCTTTGGTTATTTGTAGATTTTGCACTTTATGTTAAAATTAGGTTCTCTTTACCTGGTTCTGGTGAGGCACTGTCCCAAACTTCAGTTTTGTCTTGTTTTGTTTTGCTTTCCTGTTGCTGTTTTCAGTGCTAGTTCTGGGGGTCTGCAAGCTTTTGGTTCTTCCAAGGTGGTATTATCTGTGGAGAGGTGTGGTCTCTGCTCTTCTTGGCTGTACTTTGGTCTTTTCCCTGGTATCACCTTTGGTCCCCAGATGCCATCTGCACTAGTCCTCTCTTTACCTGGAACAGTGACCAAGGTTCCTATTCCCTTGTTGCAGACCCCGCTTACATTCTTTCTGCCCAGGAATTACAACCTAGTATTGCCTAAACAGAGTTGCCTGTCAGTGCCACCTATGCATGGTGCTAATAAAAGAGTTGCTGGTAATCTCTTTCTGACCAGTTTTCTGATCCCATTTCCCTCTTTGTTCTGTGTGTTCTCAAAACTTCCACTGCTGCTGCTATGACCACTTTTGCTGCTATTACAGGTGTGGGCTTCAGAGAGGCTTCTATCCTGGTGTCACAAATTTCTCTAGCTAACTGTTCTTAGCCCAGAAAAATATGTCATTGTTACTTTTATGTGGGGAGGGGGGAGGGGAGCTCTGCTACTTGAATAATTCATTTAAAGTTGTATGGAAGAGAGAGTTCAGCTGGGTTGCCTCTAATCCACCATTTTGCCTCTGCCCCTAAAAATGATGTTTTGGAGATATCTACAACAACTGTAATGTGACATGCAAATATCTGTGAATTCCATTGGAGGCAATGTCATAATATTACTAATACCACTATTGATTTTTACCTAACATCATAATTAAGGGACATCACAAATTTTATTTAAAAATTAGTGAAGAAGAAAAGATGTAATTTTCCCTACCAATTTAATGAATCTTGCTGAAAATTTTCCATATATCCCAGTTTAAGAACCTTTATTAAGAGGAAGGAGACTCACAGCCCTTGTAGGAAATGCCCAACTTTGGGTCATGGAGCCTTTCCAAATATATCAATTGTCAGGAAGAAACTTGGGGTTCATTTGTCAGCCACCCTCCTCCAGACTGCCCCACCTTTACCACATCCTTCTCTACCTCCAAACCACTCATTGTTTCTTCATTGCTAGCCTCCAATCCAAGTGCCTATTTGATCCCAGGAAATTTTGTGTTCTCATCAGGATCCTTTGAGTGCCATTTGCCTTGGAGGCATTTTGCATGAAAACTCACCATGTGCTTATAAGAACATTAGTAAAGCAGAAGGTCTTAAGACTGCTTAATGCACTTATTTCATAAGTCACTTTACCTGATGCATACTATCCCTATGCATAAAACTTGCAATGTATACATTTCATATTCCCATGAAAGGAAAGGAAATATTACCTCAGATTTCCCTGTGAAGAAAATACTGGGCAAAAACTGGACTATAACTATCCCTCATATGAAGCTTCTGTAAATACTTGGGACTCTACAGGGGCTGCTTTTGAAGTCAATGAGAGCTGTCTCTATGAATCAGAGAAGATAATTCAGCCCATAGAGTGAAGCATAGGGCAAATATGATTCATTGCATAACTTGAAAAATCACAGTTCCCTATTCATGTCAGGGGACAGTAATACAGACTTCTTTCATTTAAAGATCCAAATTGTGTTTTGTATTCCATTTTTTTCTTTCAAAATAATCTGTGCAAATAGAAATTATTTTTAAAGAAGCTAGACAATGAAAAATTCTGAGTACCAGAAAATATTAAGATATATTTGGGATTTCTCTCAGGGTGAACAGGAAATTTAGCCACTATTATTGATATAGTATGGAATGCTTTGAAAGTCACACAATGAAAGGATAATTTAATTAGTCATGCTACTGCTAGGAGACACACAGAGGGCAAGAAAGCTTGCCTTGAAAAACAGCATGCTAATTAAAACAAGTAAGAATATGTGAATGTCTCCAAAGTGATAAAATTGCCATAGTTTCTCTTGTGGTATAGTTGTGCATATGAGTGTGTGTGTAAGTGTGTGTGTGTGTGTGTGTGTGTGTGTGTGTGTGTGTATGTGTGTGTGTGTATAAGTACTTTTGAGGAGATTAAAATATAATGAATAGGCTGTCTTCACAGTATGATAAACCTATACAGTCTAGACTATTAGTGAGTGATTTAACATAAGTGGTCTCATTATTAGCACTGAGAAACATGTAAACAGATTAAACCAAGATGATGAAAATGTATTTTTAAGGCTTTTCTGGCAACAGCAATCTGAATGACTCTTCTATTTTCCACTGAATGGTTCTTCCATTTTCCACTAAAGGATTTCATATCTAGCAGTGTAAATCATTATTTCACATCACTTCCTTCACTACAAAATACACATTTCAGTTTCTGTACATACAGTGTGCTGACATTTATTTGAGGGGATTTATATTCATTAAAAAATGCAGCTGTCAACATCTCAGAATCATTTTGTCTGTTTACAGATTCAAGGTTTTGTATCTTTTTTTTTTTAATCCATGAGCTCATGAAAAACTATAAAATGTAGTATTTGTCATGATGAATATATGAATCAATCTTTGTTACCAAAGTCTTCTTTGAAATTCTTTTTAATGTTATATTTCTGAATGACCATAATGGAAGAGTGAAATAAGTAAACAACTGAAAATGTTGAAGATGTCTAGAGAATAAAAGATATTTAGTTTTCTAAAATGCCTTTCAGCAGTAAGAAAATTATAGCAAGTACAAAGAAATGAATAATGCTTCATGGTTTTTTAAGTGTCATTTGAATAGAGCAGAAATTAATTGATAACTCCAGGTATATTGTCCTTCTTAAGTTATATTCTTGTGAGGGCTCTATTAGTAGAGGGGGAAAATCATTTAAACCCCATTTAATATAATAATAATTGTACAACTAAAGGCACATAGCCAGTGAGTTTCACAAAATAAGAGGCCAACATCATTAATTTTGTAGATCTCTTAATAATGGTCATAGCAGAAGTTTTGGCAGCTTTCATGTATATCTGTAGCTAACTAATAGCATGCATTTAAGCCAGATGGGTTTGTGATTCAAAGTTCTTTACTTCTTCCTCTCTTAATTTTTGTTAACCCAATCAATGCTACGAAAGTACTAAAGGCTTCATTTCCAAAACATGCCTTGGCTATGATTCAACATGCATCTGGCAGCTCAGAATGGAAACCTTTCTGTAAGAAAATAAAGATGCCTCATTTTACTGATGTCTTCATTAGTGGGCATCAGGGTGTCTTTTACATTTCATTTAGTGAATATTGATGGAAGAACCTCAAAGAATTTCATTTTCAAAGACCTACTGGGCAAGGCTGCTCCTTTCTCCCCTCCTACTCTGTCTTCCTTCTCTCCCTAAAATCCTTAGCATAACTAATTAGACAATAACAAGAAGCAAAGGGAATGAATTCCCATTGGCATTATGCAGCATAAATTATGTATGTATTCAGAAGATATTTGTTAATTGTATCCAATTCCCAGTCCTCAATACTTTTCATCCTTTCATGTGTAAACAGGTTTTTGGACACCATAAATTGAACAAATTGGAAGCTATCTTTTGTTATATGTGTATGTTTAAAGAAGGGAGATATTAGAATATGTTAATTACGTCTCAATTAAATTGTACTAACATGGCATAAAATAATTGGAAATTCATGCTCTGCTGGAATTTAATACAATGTAAAGTTTTATTTAAAATGACATTTGCTACATACAAGGAAAAATTCATTTTCATGGGTGCTGGTTAATTAAGATATTTTTTTGAATAGCTCTTCTTATACTGGTCATGGACAAATAGATTACATTTATACTATCATTTTCTAAAGGTGAATCCTCTATTATCAGATAAATTAATGTAAAGCCAAAATATCATACATGCATTAATTTTTTGTTAAACAAAGCACCAAAGTAATGAAACTCTTTTCATAGGCGTCTCATGAGGCCTATTGTGCTTTACAATAATACAGTTGCAGATTTTCCTCAAAAAGGATACATTCAGAATTATGAATCTAAAATCTCATTAATATTACTGAAACTTTATTATATATGTATTTTATTATTCCTCCAATTAAAAATGGCATTGACAGTGAACTTTGTATGTCATTTTTGCACATATATATACATTCATTATATATACATATATATATATATAAAACATGTTTTTGGAGTGAGGAAGGCAGGGCATTTGGTGGTAAGTGACTTGCCCAACATTATATGGCTAGTAAGTGTTAAGTGTCTGAGGCAGGATTTGAACTCAGGTCATCCTGACTTCAGGGCCAATGCTCTATTCACTGTGCTACCTAGACACCCCCACTTTTTACATATTGAGAAATAAACTGGAAAATTAATGTTATTATCCAGATTTTTCCTCATAGTAACATGTTTGTAATGGTCTCTAAAGAACTGAATTTGAGGATCCCCTAAAAGACAGTGAAGAAAGTCATAGTTAGTAAGAAGAGTCTGCAACATATTGTAAATTAGGAATGACCAAGGTTATTGTTAGTTTGTCCTTTTGTTCTTGAAGAGGACCATGGCATCAATAAGGTGATACCATGACTTGCAAGTAAATTGGATTTAAATGATAGGGGGCTGTGCAGTCACCAGTTTCACTTTCTCTTCCAGAGTCATCTGTGTCCAGTGGCAAGATATAAATCAGGACAACTAGAGATGACCCTGGACACAGTGGGAGACCTTGATGTTTTTAAGCTAAGGTCTTTCCCAGATCTCAGTTTGACTGAAGCAATGTTCAATCAGTGATTTAGCTAGGTAAGAAATTAGGCAAAGAATGGTCTATTCTACCCAGTAAAAAACAAAACAAAACAAAACAAAAACAAAAACAGCCTGGCAGGGGAAGACCCTCAGGGTTTCTGACCAAAACAGAAACTATTGCTATTGACATTTAATACTGAAATAATCTGAGTCAAGATACTAAGTGGGGCTTGTCCTAGCACCTTTTGTTGGCTTAACAATGAGAGTCAGAGTGACCTGCATTTAAAGTATGGTTAAGAAGGAAACCTAGCCCATAAACCCCAAGATACTCTGCAAGGTTTCAGTAGTCAAAATTTCCATTTCTTTGGGCAGAGCACCTGTAGGTAAGGGTATTTTACCCTAGGTGGACTGAGAGAAAGTAAAGGAGAAGAGAAGAAAGAAGGGAGAAATTTTATAAAGCCTCTCATCAGAGAAAAGTATGAGTCAGGAAAAATAGATGAACTAATGGTATATAATGAGATAAAGTAACTGATAGTTGACCTGCTTTATCAACACAATGTTGGGGAGAAATATCTCTGTATGTGTGTGTATGTGCATGTACATGTGCATGTGTGTATGCGTATGCATCTGTGTATGAGCATGTGTATGTATATGTATATTTATATAATACATGTATATGTATACATACAGAGAGAAAGAGAGAATTAACTCCAAGGCACATTGGGTCTATCCTATAGTGTATATTTACAGAAAGATATGCAAAAATCTCATGAGATAGGCAGGCATGAATGGTTTTTGATCTACATATATCATTGAAAGATATGATAGAATCACCAAAATTACAGATGGAATGGTCAACCAATGGAATGTACTAAGGAATTTACAACCTATAGGTTTTTCTCAGCACTCATCTAAATGTTTTATGTGAGACATAGACTAGCCACATGTGTATGGTATGGCTCAGAAAAAAGAAGACCATGTCCTTTAAACTATGTATTTAAATTTTATGGCAAAAGTTACAATTTCTAGAGTTTAGAAATGTTTTGCTTCTAGGTAGCTTGGTAACCACTTTACAATTCTGCTAATTTAATTAGAGCTACTTCCATGATATCAGAGGTCTAAGATTTACTTTAAGAAAAATAAAGCTTGTAGTAGGCCCTTAGTTGTTAAATATTGCTTATATATTAAGTATTTAGATGGTTCAGATATGTATTTAGAGGTCTTTCAATAATTCATTATCACAGTAGAGATTTGGAGGTGAAAGTAAAGGGGATAGGATTTATAATTATTTTATTTCCCTTAATTTCTATAAAGATGATCTGGTGGCTATAGGTTTGTTTATCTTCCAGGTATCAAAGAATAAATGGAGATTCTAGGGATGTTTTAAGATGCACTCCTCAAGTAAACTAAAAAAAAATCACTGCATACCAGATTTATTGATCCATCGTGGTTTTGTCAGAAATGCATGGCTATAAAACAGAAATTAAAATTGAATGATTGCTACAATGAAATAAAACCAAAGTTCATTGTTTTTAATTTTTAAAATTATTTTAATACATTAAACTATCTACTCATTGTTGGGAGATTGGTTACATTTTAAAGTTAATCATTAGTGATCTGGTTTTCCCATTGTATAGTATAGTAGAATAAACATTGAATTTGAAGGTTGAGCATTTGGGTTCAAAATCTGCTTCTGATACTTATCATCTATATGACCTTGTGTAAAACAATCTTTCTGGGCCTGTCTCCTCAAATCTAACATCTCTGAAGTCTTTTCTAACTTTATGTCTATAATCCTCTGATTAAATTTTCATAGGGACCTATAGGTGATGGTACCCTGGAAACTAATAAAAACCATATGCTCTGACTAGAGCAGGTCCAAGTCTCAAAATCATAGGAAATGTAGAGATCTAGAATTTGGTTCAGAGTTGAAAGAAAAGGGGTTTTCCACAATTTAACTTAGTTAGCTCAACTGAGTCTTCCAACTATCCTCAGGTATAGGTGTTTAATTTTTTCATCCCCCAAATCTATTCATAAACAGCTTGATTCTCTTCTCATTTTTTCTTTCTTCTTCTCTTCCCTTCTCTTCTCTTCTCCTTTCTTTCCTTTTTTGTTTCCTTCCCTTTCCTTGATTTCTTTTTTTTTTTAAGTTCTCTCCTTTTTGTACTATAGTGTACATAATTAACAAGATTTAGCAGCTGTGCTACAGATGGAAATCCTTAGGTATGTGTAAAAATTTCCACCTTCTAGATGGTACATCAAATTTTTTTCCCCAAACAAAATAGTTTAACAAGTAAAAATAATAAAGCGCTTTTATGTTAGCTCTCACCCCTTTTGTGGAATTTTGTCACATCCCTTTGTTCATCCCACATACACCTTCATAACTTCTCCAATAACACACTTTATGGTTTCAGCTTGTCCAATTTTTTCTTCTCCAGTTTTGTGATGATGATGATAATAGTGTTTAATCAATTGAGATCACAACTCATCTAAGCATTTTCTTTATCTCATAGGATAAATTAGGATGTTCCTCTCAGGATGGATCAGCTCTTTATTCTTCATCTATACAATCCTTGATTTAAAAAACAACAAAATCAACATTACAAATCTAAGAAGACCTTGGAGACCATGTGACCCAACCTCACCTTTTGACAAATGAGGTAGAGCCTTTCTACAAGGTGTATGTTTTGATATATTAAAAAAAAATGTGAATCATCTATCTTTATAGGAACAATAAGACGAAAATTAGGGTGAAGAAACACTTTTATTGAAGGAATACACTTTATCCATGGAAAAAGCTGGTGCATAGACTTCCCTTTCTGAGTTCTGAGAAAGTTATATATAGAGGCCAGAACACTTGAAGTTGACTATTGTGATTATATTACAATCAAATAATTTTAAAAGTGATTTTCTATCAGTTTTAATATATTTATTCAATTATTTAGTCTAACAATGTACAACAAGTGGGATGGGGTATGAAGGTCAGGCAGAGAGGATAATGGCTAAATCTCAAAATTTGATTAAAAATATATTGGATGTATTTTTTCCTCTCACTTTTATGTGGATTTGCCCTATTTCAACATAAATACACTGACTGGATGAAAGCCATGATATCTTCACTGTGGGCACATCTCTATTACAGTGGAAAAGACATTGATTCTGGAATCTAAGAATAACAGTTAAAATCCCACCTCTGATGTTTCTACCTATGCAATACTGGGCAAATCACAAATACTCACTGGACCTCAATTTTCTCTATTTTAAAATGAAAGAAATGAACTAGGTTAATCCTGATGTGCCTTTACAGTTAACTTAACATTCCTCTACCTCTGTCTTGGCCAGTGTGATTCTTGTCCATGTTTTCCCATAAATCTTCCAAAGATATATATGTGTGTGTGTGTGTGTGTGTGTGTGTGTGTGTGTGTGTGTGTGTGTCTATGCGTAGGTATATATCTATATATATTTACATATTTATATACACATGCTACATACACATTTAATTTGACCATACATATTAAAATATTTATCTCTGATATTTTTGAATTTGTAAGGTTTGTCCTTGGGTTACATGATCCAGGAAAGCAGCATCCATATCTTTGTAATCCATTTTAGATAGTGTCTAAGACTACATTATGTTCAACTAGGTGCTCTCAATAATCATGATTGATGAAATTGAAATAAATTTAATTTTCCTAGTGAAATCCCCCTCAGATTATAATGTTGGCCACACTATGAGCTCAGAGGTCAAAACCCAGCTGTTTGGCAGCTAACAAGGCCAAAGAGCTACCAGTAACCATTTAGGATTTGCATTGCAAATAACCACCTGGTAATGATAGTTACCACTTGCCATTGCTTACAGATCACACATAATGGATTGCCTAGGAAAGGCCAAATATTCAACAGGCAAGCAGTTTAAATTTTTTCCTCTATTTTTGTGCCAAGCAGAAAATGTGCCCATATTTTCAATCAGATATTAAATTATGGAACATTTTCTCATATTAAATCTTGAAAATGTTTCTTCCAATCTCAAACTAAAATGTTTTTATAAGAAATTTTTCAACCTATTGACTAATATCATTTGATATAAAATATTGTTTATTGTTCTTAGAGCAGCATGGTGATTTGCTGACCATTTGCCAAAGAATCCAAACAACATTAATGTTTTCCCCATATCAATATTTAAAAAAAATATCCTTATATGTCATATTTAACTCTGAAATGAATAACAGATGCTAATTGGGGAAGCTCTGCACAAACCAGATTTGAATATACTTTAATATAAATGAGAAAAAAAATGGCTTCTGTGCTTAAAAAAAAAAATCTATACATCTATCTCTGTTTTCCAAAAATCATTCTTAAAGGATTGAGATTGCGGCTTCTTTAGGGACATAAAAAGACAAAAAGCCTCATCTATTTAATTATCAATTTTATATATCATGAAATGGTTATCTTTTGGAAGAAAAAGACTTCCCTGGACTTTGAGACATATTTATACACAATGCCTAGGGTCCAAGGACGCAGGTCATCTTCTTTTTTATGAAGATTGAACACTTACCTAAGTCGTTCTTTCCAATATAAGAAAAATATTATGTCATAGAAATATAAACTGAACTATTTTCTTCTTTTTTTCTCTGTTCTAAGTCTCTTTCCTAGATATCCCTGATCATCTTTCTCAAGAGTCATTAAAATCAATTGCCAAGTTAGTGACATGCCTCCTAAATAATCAAGGCATTGGTAAGACAGGATTAATACCCTAGTCTGTGGTAGTAAAATATTAAGCCATTAGGGTGAGTATAGGGCGGGACCCTATTGATACCAGTTTAGGAACTGTAATACAAAGCTGTACTGTGCACAAAACTCTACATCAAAAATATTAACCTCTTCAGAAATAAAGACCAGATTTAGAATTTAGTTTAATTACTTCTCTAAAAACTAAAAATGAGACAGAAAAAAGTGCTCTTCTTTATAAGACATGTTAACATCTTGAATAAATTTAAAAATGCTTTTGATGTAGATAGCATATATGTAGTTTAAAAAAAAAACAATTCCTACATCAAAGAACACAGAGGCAATTTATAAATTAAATTTGACTCTTAATTTTGGTATGACTAATTTTAGATATGTATTAGATATGACTCATATTCATTGATTGAGGGGGAAAAGGGGAGGAGGATATCCCCAGTTCCATAGCCTGACCAGTTCCATAACTGAAAGATCAGTTTTAATCTTGCCTCTGCCATCTGGGGGCTGTGTGAGCGCAGGCAAGTGACTTAACCTGTGAGTTCTCAAGGATAATCTCTGTGACTACATACTGAAGAGCAGATGCTATTCCCTATTGGAAGAGGGATTTTCCTCATTTGCAAGTTATCTTTAGCAATAAATTAATGTCATGTTCAATTTCTTTCTAATAGGAGAAATGTGGCATATTTATTTGTGTCCAAGGGTTTTTAGAAAAATTTTAGCAAGTTCCATATGTGAACACAAAGATTTAGGGAAATTTTAAATTAATGAAAATTTATTTTACACAAATTTTGTACTGCAGATTTCTTAAAGTAGGCTTTTCCCTATAGTCTCTAAACTATTTTTTAATTTGCTAAAAAAACAATTAAAATGTAACATTTCATTAACATATTGTGAGGTAAATATGTAGTTACATCGTTTATATTTACTTTTTCATGTTCCCTGTCCTTGGAAACATTGTTCCTTGATTTACATACATCTTTTTTTTCCTTTTTAAGCCAAATGTGTCTATATCAGTTCAGGAAAAATTTACTGATGGTTAACACACACATACACACACACACAAAAGCACAAACACAAACAATACATACATAATTATATCCTTTTTAATAACTAGTGGAAAAACCTCTGGTCAGAGGGCCTGAGTTCAAATCCTTGTTCTCTCATCTGTTGCTTATTTATCCATAGGCAAATTACTTAAAATTTTGGAGTTCCAGGTTCCTCATCTGTAAAACAAATCCTTGGTCTACATGATCCTTAAGTTTCATTTCAACCTTAAATCTATCTCCCAGGATCCTATCTTTGCCAAAGTATGGATATGAGACAGAGTTAGTGGACCCCAAATGTAAATCAGAATAACATTTGGTCACTTCCAAAATGATGACTTTTCCAAGGAAAGCAAAAACAAGTTCATAGCTAGACCATCAACCAGGGAGTAGGAAAAGTACTGTTTGTAAACATCACAGGTATACTGAGAAGCCCCAACTCCACTGTACCCCACCCCCAAAACACACATAAAACAAAACAAACAAACAAAAAAAAAAACCCTGGAGAAAAAAAGAATCCAAGCTCAAAACAGATTAATAATATCTATGGAGAATATCTATGGAGGGGCGGCTAGGTGGCTTAGTGAGTAGAGTGCCGGCCCTGGAGTCTGAAGGAGCTGAGTTCAGATCAGGCCTCAGACACTTAATGCACACACAAACAAAAACCTAGCCGTGTGACCTTGCCCAAGTTACTCAACCCCCAATTGCCCTCCAAAAAGCAAAAAAAAAAAAAAAAAAAAAAAAAAAGAATATCTATGGAACTGCTTCTCTAAAACCTACAAAATTGTGGCTTTTCCTTTTCAAGTAAAGATCCTCCTCCCCCTCCCCCCCAAAAAGAGAAATTCTAGCTCAAAAAGGTGAGTGTGAACTTTTAAGAAATATATTTGCTTTCATCATTTTACCACAGCTTAGCAGGAGAAAAAGATAACAACTTCCAGTGTGGAAACTTTCAGTTTTAGGATTGTGAGAACCCATACAAAAGCATCTATGAGGATGATGGATGCCTCAGCTAATATTGTTAAGAATTCATCTTCTTTGGGGGGCAGCTAGGTGGCACAGTGAGTAGAGCACCGGCCCTGGAGTCAAAAGGACCTGAGTTCAGATCTGGACTCAGACACTTAATGCACACAAACAAAAAAACCTAGCCGTGAGACCTTGGGCAAGTTACTTAACCCCAATTGCCCTCCAAAAAGCAAAAAAAAAAAAAAAAAAGGATGCATCTTCTTTGGGCAGGTAAGTGGTGCAGTGAACAGAACACTGGCTCCTGAAGTCAGGAGGGCCTGACTTCATATCTGACCTCAGACACTTGACACGTAACAAGCTGTGTGACTTTGGTCAGGTCACTTAACCACATTTGCCTTGCCTTCCCCCTTAAAAAAAAATAAAAGAATTCAACTTCTTCAGGCTTTGAGATAGAGTTATCATGCCTTCTTTTTTTGATATATGTCATGTCCTACCTTCAACAGCTAATACCACAAGTCAGTGCTGATTATGATAATAATAGTATTCCTTTACAGAAACCTATAACAGTCACCAAGTTACCCAAGGCCCATCTTACTCTTTTAACTTTCTTGAGAAACTAGTAGTTTAGATACATCACCATTTACCCCTTTGGGTACCACTTCTTTCTAGAAATTCAGGTCTCTACATTTTCAAACTGGGGTTACTCAGGGATAAGTATTTCATAAGAAACCTCACTTCTCTGACAAGCAGACTAGATGCCTAGATCAGGATGCCCAGGAAATAAAAATCCCACATACTCTAACCAGGAAGCTGAGGTTCAGAATCACTGTCATTTAATTTCCCCTTCTCTCTGACCATAACAGCAAGTCTACTTCTTTGTCTCTCTTCTATTTCTTGAGGAATCCTATTATTTTCAGACTGTTATAATTTCTTCAACTGGGGAAGTACATATTATTGAATTTTCTCAATCTTGATTAGATGAGAATGTGTAATTTCCATATATATCTATGGAAATTATTGGCTCTTGACTATACACAGGCACACATTTTATCACTTTTACCTCCTCTGGCCCCATCAAATAGATCTTAGAACTGTCTTTGGGATAAGGAAAGGTTGAGAGAGGTATGAAGAGAAAGAAAAAAAAAAGGCTAGAACAACCTGCTGCTTCTTGATAATCTAGTATAAAAAGCAATCTCCTCATCAAGAATTCCTCATGCCCAGAATCTTAGCCAACCAGATTATATTGTAGGTAGACTTCATCTTTAAAATTTACTTAAGATCTGTCTTCTTTCATCTGGGGAAGCATGCAGAAAAGTTCAATGCCCACAAAGTAATTGGAGGATCTTTATTCCCCCAACTCCATCTGTAATTCCCTTTACATTTATAAAGAAAGTAGTAGAAGTGGGGCGGAGCCAATATGGCAGAATAGAAACAGCACTTCCACAACACTCCAGCCCACACCACTTAAAATTATGCAAAAGGGGACTCTGAATAACCTCTGGAGCTCCAACACTCACAGAACAACACAGAGAAGCTAACCTCCGAGTGAGGACAGCTCAGCAGCCTGGCAGGGAGAGACTAGCACAGTGCTCTAGGACCTGAACACAACACTCTGGGAGCCGAATCCTGGTCGGCATGATTCAGAGGTTTTAGTCCCAGGACGGCCAGAACAGCAGCTGGTTGGAAGGACCCTAGAACACCAGCAGCTGTGGCTTTTCCAGAATTACCAACACATAGATGCCTAGGACAAAGTAAGAGGTTAGTGCCCTAAGGACTTTGGGACCAGTATTTGGGAAAGTGTCAGCTTCTTCCCCTGGGGGTGAGAAGCAGCTGAGGAGACCTGGCATAGCTGCCATTTTGCAGCTTCAGTTGCAGCTTCAGCTCCTGGCCTGTGAACTGTAGGGGGATCCAACAATCAGTCTGGGGGTTCATTTCTCATGCTTTAACCTTCCTAAATCTGGATTGCCGTCTGGGGTGGAGGTCTTGGTCCAGCTTGCCAGAGTGTGTAGAGGCTTCACAGAGGCCACCCAACTAATACCTCTGAAAGTTGAGAAGACCCCAACATTTGGGTCAGAAGCTGCCCTGTCTGGTGGCAGAGTCCTACTGTGGCAATAAGCCCAAAAGTCAAGTAATTAAGTGGCAACATGCCTAGGCAAAGGAAACAAAATAAACAGAAAAATTCAACTTTAGACTCCTATTTTGGGGGCAAAGTGGATCGGAGCATGGAACAGGAGGAGGTCTGTGAGGTCAGAAATCCTGCACCAAAGGCCCCACATGAAAATATGAGCAGGTTACAGGCAGTAGAGAACATTAAGAAGGATTTTAAAAACCAAATAAGAGAAGTGGAGGAAAAATAGGGAAGAGAAATGAGAAGGATGCAGGAAAAGTATGAAATGGGAGTCAACAGCCTGACTGAGGAAAATAACACCTTAAAAATAGACTAAATCAAATGCCAAAAGAGGCTCAAAAAGTCAATGAGGAGAAGAATGCCTTAAAAAACCGAATTTGCCAGATGTAAAAAAGAATCTCAAAAGCTCACTGAGGAGATTCATTCCTTCAGAATTAGGCTGGAGCAAATGGAAGCTAGTGACTTTATGAGAAATCAAGATGCTGTTAAACAGATCCAAGCAATTGAAAGAATAGAAGGCAATGTGAAATATCTCATTGGAAACACCACTGACCTGGAAAATAGATCCAGCAGACATAATTTTAAAATTATTGGACTACCTGAAAGCCATGATCAAAAAAAAAGAACCTAGAAATCATCCTTCAAGAAATTCTCAAGAAAAATTGCTCTCATGTTTTAGACTCAGAGGGAAAAATAGAGGTAGAAAGAATCTATCAATCACCTCCTGAAAAAGATCCCAAAAAGAAAACTCCGAGGAATATTATCACCAAGTTCCAGAACTCCCACATCAAGAAGAAAATATTCCAAGCAGCCAGGAAGAAACAATTTCAATATTGTGGAAACACAATCACGTTAGCACAGGACCTGGCAGCTTCTACACTGAGGGATAGAAGGGCGTGGAATATGATATTCTGGAGGGCATTAAAACTGGGATGAAAACTAAGAATCACCTACCCAGCAAAACTGAGTATTATGTTTCAGGGGCAAATATGGTTATTCAGTGGAATAGAGGACTTTCAAGCATTCTTGAGGAAAAAACCAGAGTTGAATAGAAAATTTTGCATTCAAACACAAGAAGCAAGAGATGCTTGTGAAGGTAAACAGTGGAAAAGAAATCAAAAGGAACTTATCAAAGTTGAACTATTTACATTCCTACATGGAAAAACAATAACTGTGTCTGATAAAACCTTTCTTAGTATGAAAATAATTGAAGAAGGGTATATGGGCATATGAATACATATGTGAATGTGTGTATACATGTTTACAGGTATACATGGATAGAGGCGACAGGTTGAATTTGGTGGGAAGGGATGATACTTAAGGGGTGAAGTTAAGAGGTGAGAGAGGAATGTGGCAAGAGGAGATGGGGAGAGACAGGTGGGGTAAACTATCTCATGTAGAAGAGGCAAGGGGAAGTAGTCGCAGGGGAGGGGAATAACAGGAAGGCAAAAAGGCAAAACCATATTCTCATAGAATTTGGCTCAGGGAGAGAATGTCATACAAACTAAAATGGGATATCTCACCCTGTAGAAGAGTAGGGAGAAAGTGTATGAGAGGGGGGATGATTGAGGGTAGGGAATGCTGGGGGTAGGGTAGGTTGGAGGTACCCACTTTTGAAGAGGGACAGGATCAAAGTAGGGAATGGGCCATGTGGCTGGTGGGATGGGTGTTAGGGAAATATAGCCAGTCTTTTACGATATACCTACTATGGTAATGTTTTGCATAGCTGTACATGTACAACATATACTGAATTGCTTATCTTCCCAGCGGGAGTGGGTGACAAGGGAGGAAGGGAATTAAGCTGGAATTCTAAGTTTAAATTTTAATGTTTCAAATTATATATACTATTATTAATACTATTTTGCATGTAATTGGGAGATAAGATGTGCAGGCAATGGGGCAATGGGGCACAGAGATTTACCTTGCCCTAATGGAAAAGTTGCAGGGGGTATGGGAGAAGATATGGGAGAGAGCAGATTGGATGAGGGGATATCCTGTGGGACTGCTGTTCTGGGGTGGTGGGTAGGGGAAAAGCTGGAAAAAACTTGTAACTCAAAATCTGGTGGAAATGAATGATGTAAACCAGAAGTTAATGAAGCATTTTGGGGGAAAAAAAAGTAGTAGAAATAGGATTTGAACTCAGATCATCTGACTTCAATTTTTTTCCCCTATTATATGAAAGTAACAATCTGATGGATATTAAAATCCATCACCAGTTTCATCATAACATCCATAGAGGTCTATTTCCAGGCATAAGGAAGCTGGATCAAAAGTCAAAGTTGGGGACTGGAATTAAAGACAAGATAAAAATGGAAAATGAAAGTGAACAGTGTTTTGGTAGACCCAACTTGCATACTAATAGGAGGTTTTTAAGAACTGTCACTGCCCTTACTTGGATTTTTTTCTTGCCAAAGAAGTACTTTTTTCTTTTATGTTTCTCTGAATTCTTCATAGTAATTATTACTTTTCTTTCTTTCCTTCTCTTTTCTGGAAGGGGGAATGCAAGGCAATTGGTGTTAATTTACTTGCTCAAGGTCACACAGTTAAGAGTCAAGTGTCTGAGACTAGATTTGAATTCACATCCTCCTGATTCCAGGGTAGGTGCTCTATTCACTGTGCCACGTAGCTACCCCCAGCAGTCATCATTTTTACCATGCAATGATGCGATTATATTCTTATAACATTTTAATAATTCCCATAGTCTATGTCTCTTTTTAAATAAAACTTATAAAATGCAAATATTTTCCCAATAGAATTAAAGTCAAATTTTATTAGGAGATCTCTTCTATTTAGGAAGAGGAGGTATAGAGGTGAGTTCAATCTTCCTTATCTGTATTATTTTCCTTCTAGTAATTATCTTATATAATTAGAAAGGAAAATATTATGGGAGCCAGAGGCTATGACAATGACAGCCAGATTTATGACTATGACTATGAAAATTAAGTACACCCACTTTGCAAACAAAAGTACACATTTTCCAATAAAATTGATGGAGTGACAAAGCACCAATGAACAGTGGCATCAAAGTGATGACCTGTCTCTTCCTGGGCATGACCTAAAATTAACTTGGAAGAGAATTATATGGATTTGATTTTCTTCTCTGTGATGTGAAAGAACATGGCAAAGAAGAATGAATTACCTGCTCCTGAGATAATAGGACAGCCTGAAGAGATTCCATTATTAGGGTACATACCTAGAAAACACTTTTTCCTCTAAATTCTGTGATCCTTGTCAAGTGACACTTGTCTTATGTAAAATAAAGGAACGAGTTATGGGAAAAACCAGCACTGGGATCAAGGTGTTCTGATCATCAAAACACTACAATTGGTCAAAAAGTACTTTCTAGGTGTGAATTCTGATCATGAAATCCCTTAGGCAAAACTCCCTTCAGGCTGATAGATTGTTTCAGAAATACCTGAGCTGAATCCTGACTTAGACACTTAATATCTATATGACCCAGATGGGTCACCTAATTTCTTAGTCTCAGTTTCCCAACAACAGATTATAATAATAGTACCTAAATTATAAAGTCACTTTGAGGTTCAAGTAAAATAAGATTTGGAAAATGTTTGAAAAATATTTAATAAATACCAGTTATAATTGAATACAAAACATCTAATAACTTCTCATATAGAAAATCTTAAAAATCAATTCCAATTCAATAATTGATTATATTTATTTCCAAAAATAAATATAGTATCTAACACAGCCTTTGCTTCTAGGGCATATGGAATCTTATGGATTATAATATATTAGGTCATATGTTCACCAGCCTAAATAGAAAGGATGAGTGAAAATACTTTGTTAAGTTTGGCTCCTGCTCAAACCCAAAGTATTTTATATGTCAAACTGACTCAAACCTTTCAAGGACAGAATGCAATTTATTTTTTGGCAAAAGTACTAGTTCTTGGCTTGAAGAAAAAACAAATGAGAAAAATTGCCATAATACTTCTTAGACATCAAAATAACATTTTGATGACTTAGTATAAATCAATCAACCAATAGAGTGCTTTATTAAAACACTTTAAAATAAAAATTAATGGGAAAATACTTCATTGAAATGCATTAAAATCTGTCAAGCTGATCTTCCATAATTTCTAAATATAGTCTGTTTGGTTGTACCATTTGACCTGGAGGACATTTGATATCTACTTCAAACTGATTTCTTTATCTAGACTTGCCTTCATGGCATAGTGGTCAGGGTCATGAAATCTAAGGTCTTTCCATGGCTTTGTCTCTAGCTAGTTTCATAGCTTTGGGCAAATTGATTAATGTTTCCAGACTTCGTTTTCTTATCTTAAAAATGAGAGACAATGGCATAAATGATGTCAACATTTTTCTAGCTCTGACATTAGATGGTTTTATACTTATCCTACACCTGGTTACAGGAAAAAGAAAGGAACTTGAATCAGGGGGAAAAAAACAAAAACAACTGAGTTTGAGATTGCTTTGACATTTTCCAGTTTATATGTCTTGGAATCAAGTCATATAACCTTTGAGGCCTAGGTTTCATTGTCAGGAAAATTAAGTTAATCCTCTTCATACTAACTCTCTCATTTTGATCATTAAGAAATTTCACTGAAAATGTTAAAATACTGTTTAAGGACAAGTTAATGCTATCATGAGGAGGCAACATGACAGAGAGATCATGACATTAGGGAGGCTTAAGTCCAAACCCTAGCTCTTCTGTTTATGTCATGTGACCTTAGGCTAGTCATTTAATCTCTGAAAGACTTAGTTTTATTTTCCATAAAGTGATATAGTTAAACAAAGGGATCTCTAAGGTGGCTTTTAATTAAGGACTTTGATGAATCCTTTGATAAGAATGATTTTTAAAGCAAGTATATACATAATAAAGTGCATCACAATACTAACTTGGCAGCTTGTTTAGGTAATAAAAATAAGGTTGCCATCTTGACGACTGAAAAAATAGAATGGTATCATTATCATCCTATATATTATTTTTTTCCCCAAAATCATATTCTTTACCTTAGGAACTTTTAAACACATAGAATTTGAGAATAGGGCCATGAATGTAGACATGTAAAAATCATTTGAATTTCATAACAAGAGAATACATGTTAAAAACAATGTCACCTAGCTGCCCCCAATGGTCATTATTTTTACCATGCAATGATGTGATTACGTTCTTAAAACAGTAATTTTAATAATTGCCATAGTCTATGTCTCTTTTTAAATAAAGCTTATAAAATGCATATATTGTTCCAATAGAATTAAAGTCAAATCTATATCAGGAGATCTACTCTTCTATTTTGGAGTTGTATATATATCTATGGATATAGATATATATATATATGTATATGTATATCTATATATATAGATAGATAGATAGATATAGATAGATAGATAGATAGATATAGATATGACCATGAGGTAAAAATAAAATCCTCAAAATGTATAGTTTTAAGTAGTAGAATCAGTGGAATATAAGCATAGAACCCAAAGGTCTTCTTTTTTTTTTTTAAAGCCATTGGGGTTAAGTAACTTGCTCAAGGTTACACGGCTAGTCATTATTTATGCGTGGGTGCTCATTTTCTGAGGCCGGATCTGATCTCGGGTCATCCAAACTCCGAGACCGGCGCTCTTACTCACTGCGCCACCTAGCCGCCCCCCAAAGGTCTTCTAAGATGATCTTAGTATAAGCTTAAATTATATAAGAAGGCAGAGGTAAGGAAAGATTAAATAACTTACCAAATATCACATCAATAACTAGTGTTGTACCTAATACTTTAAGTCAGATCTCTTAACTCCTTGTCCTCTGTTACATTCCCCTTGCACTATACTGCTTCCCCTCTAAGCGTGTGTTCAGTAAACTTAACGACCAAAGTTGATAAATTTGTCTTCACAAGTTTGTTTAAACCACATATTCACCCATATTTACATGTTGTTTTCTTAAAACAAAGGTATTATCTTTTATTCAGTTTTGAGGAACATTGGGCCTTCAAATTTTTTTTTTTAACATACCACACAAAAGGGAATTTGTATTCACTTAATCTATACTCTATATCTTAACTTTTCCACAATTTTACTCTTCATCTTTTGAATTTGCAAACTTATTGGAAACTGTAATAGGCTTATGAAGGTAAACCTTAAAAATATGATAATGCAATGTTCATGAGAAGAGTATGCATGAAATGTATTGCATATATTTAGAGAAAATAGGAAGTAACTTGTTGATGGTATTTGAATTACTCTCGCTAAAGAAAAGGTCAACAGCTCTATCTTGTATCTTGAGTTTTAAACTCTTTCACAATTTTCACTAGTTGCATATCATGTTTTTAAAGATAGGAAACACAATTTTATGACAGGTGACCTTATTCTTGTCAGCAGGAGATGTTCTTTTGAGCTGTATATCAAAATGAAATACCTTTTCCATTATTCTTTCACTGTTGTAGGAATTGAAAAACATATCTTCATTAAATGTCAAATATTTACCTTATAATATATGAATGCATTTATAAACACACGTATGTGTGTTTATAAATACTATGAGAATGTGACCTAAGCTTATTAAAATGAACGTAAGTTTACTTTTTAAATGAGAAAACCAAATAAATAATAGGAAATATACAGTAGAATGCATACATTTGCTCTATCAAGTTACAAAATTTTGTCTATTGAATTTTTAAAATTTTCCATTTAAATATGCTGAAACAAATGAAATTCCTTGTATTATCTATTAAATCACATAGAAAAACCTCAACATAACACATTCCTTAAAGTCTACATTTTCTTTTATTATCAATAGAAATGGTACAGAAAATTTGTTATTTTCTAGGGTAAACCATGTAATTCTTCCAAGTTTGCCATGTTGTTTTTGACAAAGGAAAATCTGAACTAAAATCTAATATTTTATTATTTATTTTTAAACATTTCTGATTTTATATTCTCATTTAATTTAGATGAACTCACTAGCTTATTCATTCTTTCATAGAGTATTTGTATCATTTAATTTAGATGAACTCACTAGCTTATTCATTAATTTAGATGAACTCACTAGCTTATTCATTCTTTCACAGAGTATTTGTAAAAAAAAAATACTGTGGAATTCATGATTATACTTTAAATTCCCAATTAACTATTTCATCAGATACTAGGGTTTTTTGTTTTTGTTTTTTGTTTTTTGCCTAGAAGATGGCTGTCTATGCAACACAAATAGCCAGATGACAGCCATATTTTACTTAAAATTTTTTATTAACATTTTTTTTTGGAGGTGGAAAGGCAGGGCAGTTGGAGTTAAATGACTTGCCCAAGGTCACATGGCTAATAAGTGTTCAAGTGTCTGAGGCTGGATTTGAAATCAGGTCCTTTTAACTCCAGGGCTAGTGCTCTATTAATTGTGCTACTAGCTGCCCCCATATTTTACTTTTTATGTAGATGTTTTGAAATTATGAAAATGTAGCTTTAGGGAATGGTATTTATTAGAAACTTAGACCTGATGTTGAAGGAGAATGAAAATGTCCTCATAATGATCCTGTAGAAAGAGTTTTAAATTGTTAGTTGCCATATCTGATTCAATCTCAGCAATACTCAGAGAAGAAAAAAATGGAAGTATAAATATCTAGATTCATAAGTAGTTAAATAACTGTTTAGAAACTCATATTTTTTAATAGAAAGCCCTATTGATCTATTGATCTCTGGGCAATTTAATATTCTTATCAATGATATGGATAAAATATAGTTGATAGATACATCAGTCTTCACATGACTCAAAACTGGAGAAATAGCTATATATTGAATAACATAGACAGGATTAAAAATGACGTACTAGAGTATTGGGACAAATCTAGTAACATGAAATCTGACAAAAATCAATATGAAGCCTTGTACTTGAGTAAAAATGAAAAAGTAGAATTCACACATGTAAGAAGGAGGAGGACTGATTAAACATTACTTTATCTTAAAGAAAAACAATCTGGGGTTTGGTGGCCAAC